>PVIC010006785.1:0-53114 GCA_004025085.1 Thryonomys swinderianus
ATAAAATGGAGTATTACTCTGCCATAAAGAATGACAAGATCGATCCATTTAGGTGCAAATGGAGACACCTGGAGGATATACTAATAAGTGAAATCAATAGATCACAGATAGACAATTTCTGGATCTTCTCTTTGGCATGAACACCCGTAGATGCAAATGAGCTCTAGAAAGTAGGACAGCTTTTATAGAGTGGAATATTTCTATAGGAAACTTGGTGTGGGAATGATGAGGGGAAGGAGTAAATATGATACAGAAAGAAAATAAAAGAGCATGTATAAAGGGGGGGAGGAGTTGTGGATGAGTAGGGATATGGGTAAAAATGAGAATTAATTTGTGTCATATACTGGTACAAATTCCCCAATGTTATATGTGATTTTGAAATGTATATAAATTCTACCAATAATGAATTCAAGTAAAAATGACGTATTTTTAATAAAATGTAGTATTACTCAGCCATAAAGACAAATTAGAGACATTTGTAGCTAAATGGATACACATTGAAGCCATTTTCATAAGTCAAATAAATGAGACACAGATGTGTAAGTACCCTATCATTTCTCTAGTGTGAGAAACCAAAAGTGTAAATGAGGTCCAACATGTATTATAGGTATTGTGAAATAGGAAGAAAATTTTCAAAGGGATATTGTAATTTGGTGGGGGCAAGGGAAAACAAAGAAATGCAAGAAAAATTTTGATGAAATAAAGAAAAAATGGAAACAAAGCTTATGTACATAGGGATTGGAGAGTTGAAGGGAGTGCAGTGCAATGAGAAAAGAAACCAAGATATATTATGTACTTTTACAAATTGCCAATGAATAATATGATCATAGTTTATTCCTAAAATATACCAATAAAGTCAATTAATTTAAAAAATTAGATCCTCTGCAAACCAGTAATAGTGGGAAATTTCATCATGTGGATAGTCTTTACAAAAAATCTCCAGCTAACATAGTTAATGGTAAGAAATGAGAAACTTTCACACTAATAATTAGGAATAAGGCCAAGAGCTTCCTTTTTAAAAACAAAATTATTCAAGTATTTGTTGAAGATAGAGGAAATCAATACAGTAAGCTTTTTAGTGAGGGAGAGATTAGACTCATTTGAGACAAGGACAAATGGGGATTTGTAATCACTGAGCAGAGTGAGGAAAATATGCCCATGTAAAAAATGCTTATGCCTATGTGTGTAGTGACTGTGTTCATAATTGCTAAGGCTTGAAGACAAATGCGATGTCCTTCAGTAGAGGAGTGGATAATAACCTGAGGTACAGCCAACAGTGAAAAACTTGGTGTTAAAGAAAAATGAACTTTCAAGCCATTAAAAGTATGGAAGAAACTTAAATGCATAGTACTGAATGAAAGCAGTCAGTATAAAAAGACAGCACAGTGTATGACTTTCTGGAAAAGGAAAAACTACAGATACAGTAAAAAGATCATATGTTGCCACAGTTTAGGGATGAATAGGCAGAGCCCAGTGGTGAAAAACACTCTTAGGTTTCATTACCCCTATACATGTTGAAAATCCTCATTATGCTGGAATTAAGACAAGAGAGGTCATTTGGGAGACAGTCATGAAGTCTCCACCAGTATGAGTGAGTTAGTGCCTTTTAGAAAGGTTAGTGGCAAGTAGCGTGGGCATTTATTTTCTTTCTATTCCTTTTGTCATATCCTTATGCTTGCTGGAAGTAATACCTTGGAATGGAGAACTGGGTCCTCCCCAATGCTGAATTTACTATAGGCTTGATTTTGGAATTCCTAGGTTTCAGATCTGTGAGGAAATAAATTTCTGTTCTTTATAAATTACCAGGCCCATGGTATTACATTACAGAAGTATAAATGGACAGACAGATTCTATTACAGTAGATACATATCATTATAAACTTGTGAAAACTTATAGCATATACCCAGTAGATGTGAACCATAATGTAAAGTATGGGGTTAGAATGATGACACTGTCAATGTAGGCCCATCATAACATGTGCACTACTCTGGTGGGGATGTTGACAGTGTGAGAGGCTCTAATGTAGTCTCCAGTTTGAAGAAAAATGTTCATAGGAGAACATAGAGGATGGTTTTCCCCAAGCCTTCAGAGGCTACATTATTAGTACCTTTGTAGGCATGAGGAAGAAAATGCAACTGAAGTATGCATGTTTGCATGCGTTTTTTGACTCCATTTTCTTTTTATTGGTACATTTTATATACACATCATGATCGCAATCTACATTGAAAATTTGTACCAGTATATGACACACCTTAATTTTCATTTTTTCCCATTCTCCTCCTCACTCTATAGTCTCCTACCCATATATACATAACCTTTGTTTTCTTTTTTACCATTACTTTTCCCCCACATTACATTCCCTGAATCCCTTTACCATTTGAATATTTTCTATTTCACAGTATCTATCATACACCCTAGAACTCATTTATCTTCAGTTTCTATACCAGAGAAGAGATATAGTATTTACACAACTATGACCTATATATATTTCACTTACGTGTATGTCCTCAAGTTATGTCTATTTGAGTATAAATGACTCAAGCTCAAATACACAATCTCATGGTAAACCCCAAGCTACTAGAAAAAGAGGGGGACAAAACAAACCCAAAGCTCATACTAGGGAGGAGATTATAAGGATCAGAACAGTAATCACTGCAATGGAGACTAAGAGAATGATACAAAAGATCAACCAATCAAAGAGTTGGTTCTTTGAAAGGATAAACAAAATTGGCAGATCCTTAGCTAACCTTATCAAATAAAGGAAGGAAAAGGCTCAAATCCAAGCTACTAGGAATGAGAAGGGGGATATCACCACAGATCCAGCAGAAGTTCAGAGGCTAATAAACACCTACTTTGAAAATTTGTACTCAAGTAAGATGGAAAATGTAGAAGAAATGGATAGATTTCTAGGTACATATGAACTTCCAAAGTTGAATGAAGAAGATATAAAAATGTTAAACACTCCAATATCAATCTGTGAAGTTGAGTGTTTGCATGTTTTTTTTTTTTTTTTTTGAGACAGGGTCTTGCTTTGTAGTTCAGGCTGGCCCTGAGCTCACTATATAGCTCAAGCAAACCTCAAACTCAGTAATCTTCCTGTCTCTGCCTCCTGAGTGCTGGGATTACAGGCTGAGCCACCACACCCAGCATTGTTGGGTGTGGTACTGATTGCTGGAAGGTGTGAGTCACCACGCCCAATGTCATATCATTGTATGTGGGTACAGGATCGAACCAGGGGCCTTGCGCTTGCTAGGCAGGCAACAGAACAACTGAGCTAAATCTCCGGCCCATTTGCATGTATTTTTATCCATTAAGAAATATATATAAATGCTTAATCTTTTGTATTCTCTATAAAATACTTAAAATGTATAGTAATAATTTTTATATCATAGTGACATATGGTGACAGTCATCTTTTATCAAAGAATAACATAGTAATAACATACTTCTAATCATTTAATGGTGCTTCAGGGACTTTTTCCCTGTGCTATAAGTTACAGAAAAAGTATGAAGATATGATAGATCAGATACCACAGGGCCTTTCAGTTGAATGGGCAGACAGGATTCCATCTTTGTTGCCATTCATGGTACCAGAACCATACAGTCCTTCGTAGAGCATGGAGTGCAGAGGGCTCACACATTCATCATCATTTATTTAGAAGTCACTGGTAATGTTAAGTGTTACATGTATCAGAGAGAATGAACTATTTTACCTGAACAAATATGTACTTGCCTGGAAAACTCAATGAATAGAGGGATAACTCTTTGTATGTCCTCTCTTTAGTGAGTTTTGCACCTGTAATTATCCCTTCTCTCTGTCCCCTTAAGTATATTCTGGTCCTTGGGCTTGAAGACTAAGGCCAGTTTGCAATGATGAATGAATTTCAGGTATTATCTGCACTTCAGAATTAATACATCCTTCCTCCAGAGAGGACATTTGAGAGGCATTTTGACTTACGTGGTCCTGCTTTTGGCCTAATCCTTTCTCTTGGGGCTTCGGGTTGTATTGCAGTGAAAAGAGAATGAACATCATGAGAGTTGAATTTTGGTTATGACTTTGACAAATTTCTTAAATTACTTTGTGCAAGTTACTGAGTCACTGTGTTCCTTGCTCTCTCAGGGTATAAAATAAAGATTTCAGTATCATTGCCCACTGAACTCAACAATGTTGGAACTAACATGTGAACAAATAAAACTGTTTAGAGCCCTCAGTATACCTCAGACAGTGGGTTTGCCATAGTTCTGCAAGGCATGCTTCATGGTGAAATCTCCTTAGGTGCTGACACAGCGCTTTTGAAGTAATGTTTAAGTACATGTTTGTGTCTTTGTGTTGGGGCTAGATTTCTTAGTGTGAACATTTGGACTGCAAGCAGGGTTTCTTTAGCTTCTGGGTAAAAGGCATAAAGCACTGTGAGATTACAACTATCTTACTTTCTTCGTTGCTGAGACACAATGTCTGACACCAGAAATGAAAAAAGATGTTTATTTTGGCTACTTTGGCTTTATAGTTGGCTGGGTCTGAGGCAGGAAGGCATAGTGGAAGGTACAGTGAGAAAGCTGCGTTTGTTATGTGACCAGGCAGCAGAGAGGAGGGAGGATCCAGGGACAGATATATGCACTTGCAGGTCACATCTCAGGGACTTGCCTCTTCTGATCAGACCCCACCTCCTAACACCAAGGCAGTAAGCCCCAAGAGTCATTAGTCCTTTGCCCAAAACCCTGCCTGTGAGCACACAGGCTTTGGGGACATTCTTGATCTATAGCCTAACAGAGGTGATGTTCTGTTGAGAGTTTATGCTGTGTATTGGTTTCACAGATGTGTACCTCATGAAAACCCATTAAGAGATATACTTAAGATGTGTATATTTTTAGTGTCTATGGTGATTAAAATTTTTACATTAAAATGTGAATTACAGCCAATTTTATTTATCAAGTATTAGATTTATTTGCTCCCTGGTACATAATTCTCAGGAATAGTTTCACAGTTAAGTATTATTTGCCTCACCATGTAATTTTCTAATACAGGCACTTGGAGTTACCAATTTTCTGCTAAGTATAACTTTAATTGCATCTCAGATATTTCAAGGTTTTAGGGGGAAAAACAAAACCACTGGGGCTTTCTGTGGCACAGTCAAGGGTTAATTCAAAGCAAAAGATTTAATTCACAGTTGACCCAGTACAGCCATGGAGAAGGATACTAACCTAATACTACAGATCTAAGGCCTTGTAGAAGAAGAAAATGATAAATATAAATGGAGTAAGGAGGATCCTCTTGACATTTATCTAGTAATTGCCAAACCAGACAACACTCCTGAAGCAAGCAAATAGAAACATACTCAGATATAGGGAAGGAAATGAACGGAAACACAGGCCCACAATTTGACCCTACTACAAATTCAAAATTTTCTGAAAGAATTTATGTAACAAAAAGACAAAAAGTATGTTTTAAAAAGGTATTGCATAATTTTTCCATCTCTATAACATTGGTTCTGACTTTACTGTTGAAATAGTCACCGAGGCTCAAATTACAGGTTCCACTTAAAACTTAAAAGGTATATACCGTACTCTTAGTGATGTAAAGAAATAGAAAATGGAGAAAAAATAGATATGTCTGTCTCTAACCATTAGAACTGCTGTTTTTTTGTTATTGTTTAAGTTTTCCATGATCATGACACTCATCCTAAAATACCTTGTCAACTTGGTTACTCTGGCTCCATACATAATAAGCTATAATTAAATCATTTCTGTCATTTAAAACTTACCTGAAAATGTGACCTTCCCTTGATATTTTCCCACTCCTAATTAAAGTAGCTAACATTGTTCACTGTAAATTAGAAGAGCCTTCAAAAACTGAAACCCACATAAGACCTATTTAGACAAGGATGATATTTCCATTTAGTAGCCTCATTCTGACCGGTTTTGAAGTTGTAAAGAATGAAAGATTTCACAGTGGATTAGCATAATCTTAATGCTAAGATCCTGTTCACTATCATTCCCATTATCAGTATTACTGAAATTAATGAGTGGGTTCAAGAACTAACTGGGTAATACTTAGAGATTTGGCTAATATGTTTTGCTTTAGGCTGACTTCTCCAGCCTTGCAGCTGTGGTTTTCCTTCATCTTTGAAGCCATGCAGAACATCTTTATGGAGCTGTCCATGAGGTATCTCTGTAGCCTTATCACTAATTTGGTGGCAAGATCTTAATCACACTCAGTTTTCTCCAGAAGCATTGGGTCCAACATCACACTTATGGTTCCCAGGGAGATTAATTTGACACACTTACCAAGGTTATGCTACATATGAAGGTGACAAAAAGGACCTGGGCCATCATCCCATGTGTAACACTTAGTTGATTTCAAGTGAACAGCAGAGGTTAGTGCCACCTGCCTTTACCAGTAGCTATCACCTGTGAAGTGGCTGTCACAGGCTGGTGGTCTTCATTCCTTACTTAGGATTTCCCTCACCAGGGGTGTGACTCAGGGGTCAGAAGAAGCTGCAGATTTCAGGGAGTTTTCTTAGCATGTGTTTCCCTAGCTATCAATTGCTCCACCATATTTTTTTTTTTTTTTTGCTTTTTGGAGACAGGGTCTCGCTTTGTAGTTCAGGCTGGCCCTGAGCTCACTATGGTGCCCAGGCAAGCCGCCGTGAACTCAGCAATCCTCCTGTCTCTGCCTCCCGAGTGCTGGGATTACAGGCGTGAGCCATCACGCCCAGCATTATATGTGGTAACTGGGGATCGAACTCAGGTCCTTGCGCTTGCAAGGCAGGCGCCGGAACCACTGAGCTAACCCTCCAGCCCACGCTCCACCATATTTTTATAGACTCTTGTGGGTCATTGCCTATAGTTTACTTGTGTTTGACCAATGACAGCAATTCCTTATTGAAGATTGTGCCTTTTGTTTTAAAGAACTTCTATAATCTCTTGCCTCATAGATACCCAAAATATAAATCTAGGGCAACATGCCTCTGGATACACAGTTGTTATAATATAGGGCCTCCCTGTCCGCTTTGGTTTGCAGACACTCTTGGTAGTGAGAAAGCCGCTCATTTTACTTTTCAAAATAGAGGATGGACTTTTAGGGTTTCTTTTTGTTGACATGGGAATTGAACCTAGGGCCTTTCCACTGTGCTCAACCTCACCCTTGTTTGTTTTTGTACTTTGAGACAGGGTCTTCCTTATCTAGCTCAGGCTAGGGTTTGAACTTGATATTCTTGTGCTTCAACTTGTCAGAGTGGTGGGATTACAGGCATGTGCCACCACTTCCAGCAGTGATGCACTTTTGAGTAGCCATTTGATACAACTTCTACTTTCTTTACTGGCCACAGCATACAGGACTCAGTACCCAATAGAATCAATTAAACAATTTCAAATTCAGTTAAATGAGATGTGGCATATTTTAGTTATTACACATTTTGAGCAAATTTTAATAAAGAATTTGACTTTATTTTGACTGTGGATAGTTAGAAGCCCAGCCACTCTTTTTTCCCTTCTCCACATCTGGAAAAGCTGATGAGGAAGTCTGAATGTTTCTCCTTGGGCGCTAGTAGGAAGTTTAACTTGCCCAAATCTGGCTTCAGTATATAGAAACCTTTGCTCTAACCCCACCCTCTAACTATAGTCAAAGCTATGTGAGCCTCTTATGTACATAATGTTTCTTATTATTTTGATGAACTTACATTTTTATTATTACAAAGTATTCATTTTTATCATGGTCTTGAAATTTGTCTTGACCTTTTCATTATTAGAGTGCTCTTTGTTGTCTTTATCTTGAAGTAGATTTTATTTGATACACTACTCCAGAATATTTGGTTAATGTTTTAATGGTATATTTTTTATTGTTTGCATTAACTTATTTATCTATAAAGGATATTTCTTAGAAATGTATGTTTCTTTTAATTTGATTCTTCTTAACTTATCTACTTGTAGAATGCCATCCAAAGTAAATACCTTCAAATAAACTTTTAAAACTTTAAAGTTTATGAAAGCAGACTTGGAGAGTGCCAATAGCAGATGCCATCTGGTTGCTGACTTGGTTTCTAAACAGAGTTGGGTAACTGATACTCTTATGAATAGTAAACTCACGGCGGGTGCCAGTCCTAGGGTACCCACGACTGACTCTAACTTGGCAATAAAACCTAGGGAATGAGGAAAGATTGATATAATCTTATAAAATGTAAGTGTTCTTTTCTTAGGTAAGCAATGTATTTGGTTTTATTCAGCAGAAAAGATGCTTTAACAGTTTGTTTATAAAATGGAGTCATTGGATAGTTGTAGAACACTCCCATTTAAAGCTGACTCCCTGGCAGACTCCATGACTGCTGCGTTGGCAGGTGAGGGTAGTGTATTCCCATCAGAATTCATGCACTTCGCTGGAGGTAGTTGTTTTTTTTTTTCTTTTCTTTTTTTCAAGCATACTCCCCTATCCATTACAAATCCAGCACAGACATACAGTTTTGTTTGACACTTGCGACAAGGCTATCAACTGTTAATTTAAAAACAAGGAATTTTTTAAGTGAAGTAATTGATGAAGTTTAAGTAGAGCCATTTATTTGATTTGCCTTACATTCTTCAGATAGTTCTGTGGTCAGTATTTTATGTGTATAATCTTGTAATGTGTACATAACACCGCATGTATGTATGCACACACACACACACACACACACATACATTGTACACTCCCTCCCTGAAGTGTAGAATGGCGTCAGTGCTAGAGGAGGCTCACATCTCTGAGCCCAACAGTACTTTTGTATGTGCTGATCATCTGTGCTGAGGATGAAGTGATGGTCCTCACTGGAGCCAGCTTCAGCATGGAGAAGAGGTGAAATACTCAGGCGATTATCCTGAAGACATTCTCTTCAGGAAATTGAGTTGGGAAGAAAAGCTCTGCAATATCTCATTTCTTTTCTGAGGGGAGAGGTCCTTACCTCAACAACTACTACTTTCATGAAACTGTATTCACATTGCTCTTCTCATGGCACCTAACCTGGGTAACCAGCCTCTCTACATCCTGAGATTGTACATGTACTTTCATTGTCAATCAACCCTGGCTCTTTAACTCAAGAGGAAATGATACCAACTGGCCAAAGGTTTCTTTTTTTTTTTTTGGCTTTTTTTTGAGACAGGGTCTCGTGTTGTAATTCAGGCTGGCCCTGAGCTCACTATGGTGCCCAGGTAAGCCGCCGCGAACTCAGCAATCCTCCTGTCTCTGCCTCCCGAGTGCTGGGATTACAGGCGTGAGCCACCACGTCCGGCATTGTGGTATGCGATGTTGATTGCTGGTGGGTGTGAGTCTCCACGCCCAGCATTATATGTGGTTACCGGGGATCGAACTCAGGACCTTGCGCTTGCAAGGCAGGCGCCGGAACCACTGAGCTAACCCTCCGGCCCTGGCCAAAGGTTTCTTGCAGTGATGCTTGAGCTTAGAGGAGTCAGCACACGGGGAGGGTCCTCAGACTGGCTCTCTGAGGAGGCTGTAGATACAGCTTCTGTGGCTTGGCCACTGCCTTGGGCAACTTTGGAGTTGCGGTAGGTGACTTGGGCAGAGTTGCTGATGTCTTCTCTGGTGTCCTCTCTGTCACCAGTGTCTCATGTGGGGCTGGCTGCCAGGTATAAAATTGTATCAGCCCCATACAAGCACATAAGCGGGGGTGGGAGCATGAACAGTGCTCCAGCCCAAGCGGCTGTCTCTTTCTTCCTCTACCCTTCCCTAAACTATCACCTATATGGCTATCTGAGTTTAGGAATCTGTTCCCTGATCATTCCTAAAAAACAATTAAGTGAATTTTTCCTGTTAAGATACGAATAATGTATCTGACATCCAACCTTTTCTTCCTATTTCTCTTTCACTTCACTCATTGTGCTCATTGCTGTTCTACTCTTACATTTCAATAAAGGGACCCTTACAAATGCATTTTCCTTGAGTATCCAGTTACTAGACATAAATGTACCAGCTGAGCCAGTAGTAAGACCTCACCATTCAGTGAGAAAATTTAGGTTGCCAAAATATATAATAAAGAGTAAGTAATTTAACAGTATCAGCACAGAATTCCCTGATGGGGTGCTGACCGCTTTCTGCTGTGGGCAACTGACAGGCAGGTAGCATCTTCTGAGGCAGTCTCTAGGCTCCCAGAGGTGAGGAATGGAAATGGAAAATCTGTAATAGCTCTTCTCTCAGAAGAACATGTCTTAAAGAGGACGCTGATTTGCCTGATGTCATTGTCATTGCAACCCTAAGAGATTTCTCTTCTCTACAGTGTGATGCTGTGCATGTGCTGCTTTCTGTTTTCTGATGAAAATGTGCTTTCCCATCTGCACCCACCTTTCTGCAGAGCTTCTTCATGCAGAAATCTTGGTTTGTGTCAAGTAAGCAGTTAAATAGCAAAGTGGAGACAAAATGAAGGGGCAGGGGCAGGGGCGGGGCAGGGGCAGCACACTAGGACCAGAGGTGCTCAGCAAGTCTCCATGGTCCTCTGTTGCCTCACCCTGCTGTCATAATCCTGCCCAGTGGTGACCTGTTCAGTTTTTAGTTTCACACTTTAGAGAAAGGCTAATGGCATGCGAAGTGCAGCAGCAGGACAGTGTGCAAAGGTCAAGGTCATAGTCACTGCCAAAGCAGTCCAGCTAGGTAGGAACAGTAAGATAGGCAAAAATCCATTGTTCTGAACCAAATAATAGGAAATCTCTTGGGCCTTAAAGTATTTGTTTTTCCTTTTATAGTAAAATAGGGCTCATTTTAGAGCAAAAATATTGTAAAGTTCTCTAAAAATTGCAAATGTGAGGCTATGAAAATAGTTACACTGTGCGAGCTTAATTGTGGATTTTTAGTGGTTAGCCTACAGCATTAGGAGTCTTTGGAGAGATGTGTAATTTTTAAAAACCAGTACCTGTGTTTGTTTTGCAGGATTTTATACCATGTATATTACCAGCCATGGCATTAATTGCCTACAAATTCCTGAAAAGAATGAAGTATATTCAAAAAGACATGCCAAAGAAAAATAGAAAAGAATCAATAGCAAATAAAAACTGCTAGGAACAAAAGGGTAAATCTGTGTCTTTTGTGTATGTTTAATGAGTGTGGGTATATATAGCGTGGTTGGTATATTTATGTTCCCATTCAGGCGCTTCTGTAATTAATATGGAGGAATTTATAATAAGGAAAGACACAAAATACTTAAAAGTTCTTCTCCATCCCCAAGACAGAATTAACAGCCTCTCCACTGTGCCGTCTTTTCCTATGCTTTCCACTCTCATGTGATGATTGGTCTTCAGTACTGCAAGACTGGTGCTGTGGGGAGGGTGGCATTTCAGGGACTGCACAGAGGAACTAATTCTTTTACACTTCTGTTCAGTTTTATCACTTTCATCATTTCAGTGCAAGCACAGAATGGAAAGACACAAGGATGAACTGTCAACCCAGGACATTTTTTGTTTTGTGTGGGTGGTTTTTTCCTTCTGTTTTGTCTGTTTAAATTTTTATTTATTTTTGTATTTGCTGATATGAGGGAGGGAGAGCTTAGAGAAAGAACCTGATGTAGAACAGTTGGGATTTGGTTAATCTGCTTATAAATAACATTAATCGGTGGATCAGATGCTGTCAACAATACAGTGCCTCCTGTCCCTTCTCTCACTCTTTCTTACTCTTTCTCTATTACAATTCACTGTCTTTGTTTTTTAAAAACTTCTTTTCAATACTGGGAATTGAACTCAGGACCTTGCACTTGCCAGGCAGGGGCAGTGGCACTGAGCCAAATCCCCAGCCCATTTATTTCTTTAGATTTACTTTATTTTCTGTTAATTTTTGTTTTCTAAAGTTTCTTTCCATTTTTTTTTCTTTGCATTTCATCTTTGAACTTCACTACTGTTTCATCATGGAGGGTAATTCAATCTTGACTTTTTACTTGGAGATGGGGAGGATAATAACTCATATATCAAAGTTAAGCTTCTCCCTAACATATGATTAAGAGTAATTTTGTATGGCCTTTAATAGTAACAAAGCCACAGCTGTAGGCATGTGTCAAAATAAGAGTATAACCATAATTTTCTTGAGACATTTCATACTACTGGACAATTATGTGTTGAGATAAATTATACTATTTCATTCTGTTCTCTCTTCCTGCTTATAATTTTATTTTTCTGAGTTCAGATTCAATTACTATTTATTAAGACCTCCTTTGTGCTGGGCAGTTTAATGTATAGTTTTTCAAAATAATCCTGTGAGGTAGATATTTTTATACCTTTTAAGAAATACCCTCCTCCCCAAACTAAGGCTCAAAGAATTTAAGTCCAGAATACACAGTGAGTAAGTTGCTGTTCCTGAATCCTAAGTCTCTTTTCTTCATCACTGGGAAAATATATGGAATAAAATTTAGGAAGGGCCATGGAGTTATGTTAGAAATTGGTCTTAGTCCTGGGTCCACCTCTGGGCTTCAGTTACCTGTGTGTGTGAAGTCTGATTTATTGCCGTGCCACCTCCCAATTTTATTTGTCATTAAGCTTCATGTAGAGTACTTGGAACATAAATTCTTGATGAATAGCATTAAATATATATTGAAATTTAGTGTATTATGGTCTTTGTATGAAGACCAGTCATGTAGTGTGTAATGAGAACCTAAGTGAGAAAGGCCTATGTTAGTGAATTTGGGAGTGTCCTGATGGTTTTAAGAAAGTGCAGAGGGCCTTGAGAGCATTTAAAAGGGACCTGTAACTTGTTCTGTAGGCCAGTGAGATTCGAAATCTGCAGCATGGGTGGGAGTTAGAAAAATCAAGAGTGTATGTGTGGCTGGGTATGTGGTACAAACTTGTTAATTCTATTACCTGGGAGACTGAGGCAACAGGATCATGAATTTGAGGGCGGCTCAGGCTACTTAGCAAGTTCAGGGTCATCCCTGACTACACAGAGCCTATTTCAAAAGCAAATATGTATATTATTTTATGCTAAGGAAATGTACATTACAAATCATGAGATGGCAGAACCCAATGTATTGCTAAACCAGAGAAAAGTCCACTGTGGGAGTGATGTGTAATACTGTGGAGAGATAAATGAAAGTCAAATTAAGCAAAGTCTGGGATGTTATGGAAAGGAAGTACATGGATACATTGTTAGAGCCTAAATATAATACCACAAGATCTTTCTCTGGATTCTTAGATTTCTGGAAAGATAAATGACAAAACTCCCTATTTCTTCATTGAAAATATCTTATTTTTTTATGCTGTAGACCTTGAATAATACACTAAACTTGTTATAAGTTAGACTAATACTGACACAAACATATCTAAGAAATCAAGACAAAACTAAATATACTGTTCCTTTTGGAAAGAGGTTATGGTGAATAAGAATAAAATAGTTCAGTCAGAGCCTACTAACAGAATGATTTCAGAATATAATATCCTTCCTGATGGTTTCAGATGGCTTTATTTGTTCATAAATAACTTTACTTGTTGATTTAGCCACTTTTATCATATGAATGCTTCATTAAACAAATGGAGGTTGCCCATTATAGCCTAGTGGGGTTGTATTCAACCAAGTGGGGAAGTTGAGAGTACATGCTTGTATTTAACAGCAAAGCCCGTTTATCTGGCCTCTTGCCATTTGAAAGCTCTAGAGAGTGTTTCCCAATATAAATCTTCAATCTGGTATCCAAACTAATAGGAACGTTCAACTACAATATCATCATGTTGGAAAGGCCTACCAAAAGTGCAGATAAGATACTCCTTAAATAAAGTAAAACTGAACAAGTAAAGAAAAAATACACCTTCTCCGTTGCATCATTATCTGATTTGAAAGACAAGATTTTTCAGAAATTCATTAGTAACCTAAGCAGCAAGGAATTTTGATTTTTTTTTTTTTTTTTGCTTTTTTGGAGACAGGGTCTCGCTTTGTAGTTCAGGCTGGCCCTGAGCTCACTATGGTGCCCAGGCAAGCCACTGCGAACTCAGCAATCCTGTCTCTGCCTCCCGAGTGCTGGGATTACAGGCGTGAGCCACCACCTGCCGCATTGTGGTATGCGGTGTTGATTGTTGGTGGGCGTGTCTCCACGCCCAGCATTATATGTGGTTACTGGGGATCGAACTCAGGTCCTTGCACTTGCGAGGCAGGCACCGGAACCACCGAGCTAACCCTCTGGCCCGAATTTTGATTTTTTTCTTCTCAAAAAGTCCAGCCTGTTACAAATTCTTAGCCAGCTAAAGGATGTACCACTATAATGCAAGGCAGTCATGAAACAGAAGTAGCCCATTGTTTTTTTTCTTTCCAGTTCTTCCATTGACTCTAAACTATAATTTCTGAAATTTGAAAACGCAGAAATTTAAAACTGCATTTAATTCATAGTGTATTAAAGTTTACTAAATTATATTCATCATTCCTTGGCTTCTCCAAGGTTTGGAAGAAAAGGTCTGTGCCTTTATTCTACTTAAAGTTAACTGTCATTAAAGACCCTCTTCCTCACTCATGTGGCCGGAGATCTAGTGTCAGTGATTGGGGCTTCCTTTTCTACACTGCAGGGCCCAAACCCTGGAGGACCTTCTGACTCCCTGTGGAACAACCATGAGCTTCCCCTGTCCCAGCCTCAGGGTCCTTAGATGCCTTACTGCTCTGCCACTTCATGCCCCATGGAACATGGGGAGTCCCAGCGTCCCAGAATGGCTGCCTTTGTTGGGTTTCTTCGCCATGATTTTCTTAGCAAAGTAGAGCACAGATCTCCTCTTAGGGAGTGTGGCTAATTTCCACTCCTTGCCCTGTTGCCCCTTTCTCCTGCCCTGGGCTAACTCTGCCCAGCAAGCACAAGGGGAGATGAGGTCCTGATGGTTATCAGGAGTTTCAGTTTTCCACTTTGCAAAACCTGCAGTAAGAGAGCACAAGGTCTGGACACTGGTAGCATTAGAAGAAGTGAGCAAGAGGAAAAAGGTCACTTTTTAATGTTTTCATTTATTTCTTACTATAGTCAAGCAATATCCACACTTCATGGCTGGCCATTATATTTTCAATCATAATCCTATATTTGGAAAAATGTCTATGATAGAAGTTGTGTTGTGGAGTTGAGTATCTGATCCAGAACTACCTTAGTAGTTGCAGTAAGGCTCCAGCCTAGAGTGTTTGGTGACAGGGCAGTTGTAGTGGCTTCCTCATCATGCCAGTTCTACATCATAATTTTTGGACATTTGCCTGGAAGATTAATCTTTTTTTTTTGATACAGGGTCTCGCTTTGTAGTTCAGGCTGGCCCCAAGTTCACTATGTAGTCCAGGCAAGCCTCAAACTCAGCAATCTTCATGCCTCTGCCTCCCGAGTGCTGGGATTACAGGCTTGTGCCACCAAACCCAGCATTTGTGGTATGTGGTACTTATTGCTGGTAGGCATAAGTCACCATGTCCATTATTATTGTATGTAGTTACCGGGGATCAACCCAGAGACCTTGCTCTTGCTAGGCAGGTGCTAGAACCACTGAGCTAAATCTCTGAGCCTGGAAGATTAATCTTTAACTCATTTTGTTAAATATGTGAGTGTTTGTATGAGTTTTCAAAAATCTTTATTATAAAAATATCTGATTTGATGAAGTATAATTTTTATATAATATTCTTTTTTCAAGTGTCTAGTTAATTGCATTTTAAGACAAGTTTATGGTCTTGTGATTACCCATATATAGAGAATATATAGAGAGAATGATATAGAATATTCCTGTCATCCCCCCACTAGTTTATTGGGACCCTTGTGTGGTCATTCTCTGATCCACTCTATTCTTTAGCCCCAAGAATAGCACCTGATAACCACTGATTTGTCTTCTATCCTTTTGGATTTGACTTTTCCATAATACTGATTAAGAAAAAAACCCTAGATTCATGTGGTTTCTAATATTTGTTTCTGGATTATTGCACTTACTCTGGTGGATTTGACGTTTATCCATATTCCATATACCAGTAATTCATTCTTTTTTGTTCATAAGTAATATTCCACTGAATGGCTGGGCCACAGTTGCTTCATTTATTAGTAGATGGACATTTGAATTTCTAAATTTTTGGCTGTTGTGAATAAAGATGCGATGATCATTTACATACAGCCCTTTTGTGAATGTATATTTTTACTTCTCTTGGAGAAGTACTCAGGATTAGAATTACTAGATTGTATAGTTCAGTGTGCTTTTACTTTTGTAAGAAACTATGAAAATGTGATATTTTATAAGAGCTCAATGTAGTTAAAGTTCTCTAATGAAGTGAATAGATTTTCTCACTTGTGTAGTTTCTTTGGGGAAATATCTGTTCAGCTTATTTAAAAGTCAGTTTGATTAAATCAAAAGAGTTATGTATTATAAATACAAGTACTGAGTACATTTTGAAAATATTTTCTCTCAATTTGTGGTTTGTATTTTTATTTTCTTTATAGTATCTTTTGTGGACAAGAACCTTAATTTTGTTGTCTAATTTATAAATTTGTGAATATTCCATGTGATTTGTTTCATATCCAGAAATCTTTTCCTATTCCAAAGTCATACTGTATATGGAGACCATTCTTTTTCTAGCAGTACTTTTTGAAAGGGTATCTTTTTTCCAACTGAATAGCTTTGATGCTTTTGCTGTAAATTAATTGACCACTTTAATTTATCTATTTTTGAACTCTTTTCTATGGTTGTCTTTGCCACATTATCATGTTTACTTATATTTATTATTGTAGCTATATATTTTCTTTCCTTTTACATGAAACTTTCTTTGTACAAATGCTTTGTTTACTATCTTTATATTACTGTCTTACTAGCTTATGGTCTTAATTCAATGTAAGCTTTTAAGTAAAATATTTTAAATGAAACATTTTTTTTCAAAATTTGGCTATTATGATCTTCATTTATATTATAATCTTTTGTAGATTTGAAATAGTTTTTAATGTAGATTATTGTGTTATTTGAAAGTACAGTTTTACTTTTCTAGTCTTTGTGCCTTTTATTTCTTTTCTTCTCCTCTTCTCTCCTTTTCTTCCCTTCTTTCCTTCCTTGCCTTGCCTTTCTTTTCCTTTCTTTTTTTTTTTTTTTGAGACAGGCTCTCACTTTGTAGTTCAGACTGGCCCTGAGCTAGCTTACTATGTAGCCCAGGCAAGCCTTGAACTCAGCAGTCCTCCTGCCTCTGCCTCCCAAGTGCTATGTGCCTCTTATTTCTTATTCTTGACTTATTACAGTAGCTAGGACACCAATAATAGAAATGGCAAAAGAAGACATCTTTTTCTTGTCCCTGGTCATAAGAAGAAAGTCTTTTACTATAAATGTTATGCTAATGGCCTATTTTAAAAACATAGTTGCTAACGAACTATTTGAGGAAGTTCCCTATACTTCCTTATCTGAAAAAGTGTTTTGATGTGGATAGTGATTTTTTTTAAAACAGATTATATTGGTTTTTTTTTTTTTTTGGTATGCTGACATTTGAAATATTGAATGAACCTGCTTTTCTGGGATAAATATCACTTTTGTTGCAGTCAGTTATCCTTCTGTATATTGTTGGACTCAATATGAATATATTTTCTTTATAGCCTTTTCTCTCTGTGTTCTAGAGGGATTATGGTCTGTAATTTTCTTTGCATACATTATCTTCATTATATTTTGGTGTTTGGGTTATATTAGCCTCATACCATGTTGAAGAGCATCTTAGTTATTTCCCTTGTTTCTTGGTCAAAATACTCAGTACCCTAAACTTAAGGAGAGGTTTATTTTGTCTTATGTTTCAGTCCAGAGTCAGCTGCAAAGCAGGAAGGCCTGACAGAGGTGCATGGGAAAGGAGAGCTACTCACCACATGGTAGACAGGAAATAGACAAGAGAGGAGCCAGGAAGGGAGGTAAAACCTTTTGAGTCACATGTGCAGGAACCTGTCTCTTCTGACCAGACCTCATTTCTTAATAGCGAGTGAACTATAATGCCTCTATGAGCAGTCACCTTCCAAAGGTCCCGCCTATGATCACATGAAGTTTTAGGGATGTATATAAACCATAGCATTCTGCTCCTAGATCCCCAAAAGACTTAAGCATATCTTTTTATATAAATTACATTTAGTCCATCTCTGATTAACTAAATCTTAATCAGTTTCAGCACTGCCAGAAGTCCAGGCTTAGAGAGTCCTCTGAGACTGAGAGTAAACTCTCAGCTGTGAGTTGCAGAGGTCTTTGAGTGCCTGGATGGCTAAACAGGATGAACTGAATTTCCTAGGTGGCTATTCTAGAGTGTGGTGCCCTAGGGTGCTCTTCTCAAAGTCATTACTTTCGCAATTCAAACTTGCAAATGGTGGGGCCTTGCTGATTCCAACCATGCCTTTGAGCCATTATTCCTATATCTTGAACCAAAGTACTTGCTTCTTTGTAATGCTAATCTTTTTAGCAGCTGTACTCTGCTCCATTTTTGTGGGTGCTTTCTTTTTTGTAAGATTGAAAATTCAAACTTTTTATAAAATTGAAAAGCCATTGATTTTCAGTACAAACTTGACTAAAAGCCCCAATAATATCCATGCTGCAGTCTGAATGTTGGGTTCCCTTGAAATCTGGGATCCTCTGTCAGATTAGTATGCTCCCTTGATCTCAGACTCCCACAGAATCTCAGGACATAAGCAAAATGTAGAGAGATTTTCTGTCAGAACGTAATATACATGGCCTGGACTCCAGGTGCCAAAGGAATACTGTTGCAGCTGGAGATGCTACCTCTTGAGCGTGGCCTTACTGTCTGCATTTCTATCTGTATTTTGGTCTTTGGAGTTCCAGCCAGAATCTCCCATCAGACTCAACTTATAGAATTCTAGGGCTGCTTCTTCAGCCAGCATTTCCAAACCTTTTAAAACTCTTCCTGCAAACCAAGTCCAGAGAGTTCTGAACCACATGGTCAGGTTGTCAAAATAATAATCCCACTTCTATATAAAAATTTGCCTTTGTTACTTCCCTGTTGCTGGTACAAAATACCTGAAACACACAATTTAAGAAGAGACTTGCTCTGGCTCATGTTTCAGTCCATATTTGGGTGACTGCACCACAAGAAGGGGTGGCAGAGGAGAGCTGCTCACTGCATGGTGGACAAAAAGCAGAGGGACAAGTAGGATCTAGGAAAGGAGACAGAAGCTTCTAGGTCATGCCCACACAGACTTGCCTCTTTTGAGCAGGCCCTACTTCATAACAGCAAGTCAGGTCTAATACCTCATGAATCACCTTTCAAAGGTCCCACCTCTGATTACATTAGGCTTTAGGAGAATATCTAGATATAATCCTTAACAGGGAATATTGCTTTATTTTCTGGAAGAGTTGATATGTGGAGAATTGATACATTGTTCCATTAATAGTGGTTTTTTTTTTGGTTTTTGTTTTGATTCAGGGTCTCATTTTGTATTTCAGATTGGCCCTGAGCTCAATATGTAACCAAGGCAAGCCTTGAACTCAGCAATCCTCCTACCTCTGCCTCCTGAGTGCTGGCATTACAGGCATGAGCCACCATGCCTGGCACTGTGTTATGTGGTACTGATTGCTGGTGGATGTGAGTCACCAGGCCTGGTATTGTTGTATGTGTTTGCTGGTGATCAAACCAGGGACCTTGTGCTTGCTAGGCAGGTGCTGGAACCACTGAGCTAAATCTCCAGCTCTTATTAATTGTTTAAAGTTTACCACTGAAGCCATTTGGACCTGGAGTTATCATAATGGCAGCATTTTGAAATGGAAATTAATGCCTATTTATTTAATAGACATAACAGCTATTTGGATTATCCATATCTATTATGGTCACTTTTAGAAGTTTGTGTCTTTCAAGGAATTTATGCATTTTAGCTATCTTACCAAAAATATGAGTGATGCTATTGATGTTTCTTTTTTCTGCTTTTATTATCTGTAGAGCATATAGTTGTTTCCTCTTCCATACTTGATATTGATGATTTTACTTCTCTCTCTCTTTTATTTTACTTTCAATCTATCTAATTAGAGGTTTATCAATTTGATTTACATTCTCAGAGAACTAGCCTTTGGTTTCATTGACTTACTCTATTGTTTTCTTATTTAATTTTTACCAGTATATCTTTACAGTACATAATGATTGCATTTATTTTGGAGAATTAGTGAAGGTGCATAACATCTTAATTCACTTGCATCCTCTTCCCAGTTGCTCACTTCTCCCTCTCTGCATCTCTTGGTACTGTTTTCATTTGCAAATAATCTATCTTCTTATCAGTCTTTATTTTGCTCTTTATATTTTGTTTTTTTCATGTAAGGGAAACCATGTGAAATTGAAGGTTATGTATCTGATTTATTTCACTTAACATTATGATCTCAAAGTGCTGTATTGTTTTCTACATTGAATTCTGCCTATATTTAATACATGTCTTCTGTTAGTGTGTACTTGCTTTGCTTTTCTTTTTCTAGTTTCTTCAGGTAGAAACTTAGATTGTTGAGTATATGTCTTTCTTCTTTTCTAATATGAATATTAAATGCTTTTGATTTTTCCTCTAAGTAATAATTTGATTTCTTCCCACCAATTTTGATGTGTTGTATTTTCATATGTACTTAATTAAAATAATTTCTAATTTTTCATGTGATTTATTCTTTGAACTTTGAGTTATTTAGAAGTGAGCTTTTCATATTATTGTTTTGTTTGGTTTGCTTTCTTGAGACAGGGTCTCACTATGTAATTCAAACTTGAGGCAGTTTTTCTTTAACCTCCTGGGTGCTGGAATTACAGGTACACACCACCATAGCTCATGTATAGGTGGGGTTTTGATAAATGTTTGATGACTGTCTTGGTCACTTTCTTGTCACTGGGATGCAGTACCTGACACCTACAACAGAAAGGAGAAAAATACTTTGCCAGACAGCTTCAGAGTTCTCACTGTGTGTGTGGTTGGTAGGTTCCCAGGGAGAAAAGGCCTGGAGGAAGAACCTAAAAGGAAGGCTGCATGCATCGTGGCAGCCAAAAGCAGAGAAACCGTGGCAGGAGATATGTCCTTCATGCCTCCAATGTGACCTGCCTCCACCAACAAGATCCTGTCTCCTAACAGTGCATTCAGCTCTGCACTTTTCAGTGGATTCATTCACTCATGAGTGTAATACTCTCATGATTCAGTTACCTTCCAAAAGCCCAGCCTCTGAATGTATGAGCCTTTTGTGGAAGACTCTAGAGCTTAGCTGTGATATGGCTATCAAGGTTTGTTTCCATTAGTTGAGTTCTAGTTTAATTCACGTTCTTTGTATGATTTCAATTCTTTTAAATTTGTCAACATTTATTTTAGGGCTGGGGATGTAGGTCGGTGACACCACACCTACCTGGCAAGTATAAGATCCTGAGTTCAATTCCAAGTACGAGTGGGGAGGGTTGAGTGGGGGGGGTAGCATTTATTGTAGGCCCAAATGTGGTCCCTTTTGGCAAATATTCCAAGTCTACTTTAAAGCAAATATTCCAAGTCTACTTTATGCTGTTGGGTAGAGTATCCTTAAATTCTCATTTGTTAAGTTCACTGTGCTGTTCAGGTCTTTTGTGTTTTTATGATCTTCATCTATTTATTTTATGAATCAATGACAGAATAGCAATATAATCTCTAAGAACTTTTTCCCTCAATTCTGGCACATTTTGCTCCATGAAATCTAAAGCTCTCTAGGAATAAAGAGAGCTGTACGAGTATATAATGTGCACAGAACTGTTAGGTTCTTGATGAATTGACCCCTTTATCATTATTTATTATCCCTCCTCTTCCCTGTTTTAGTGATCATGCTCTTCGCTCTTCACTTATGCTGCTTTCCCAAACTACCTCTCAAGAGAGAAGGTCCTGTTGGACTTTGCAGGCCCAACCGTATTTGATTTCTCTTCTGATAGGGATCTTATGACACTAACAAGCTGCTATTCAGCTGTAGGTGACTTTCCTTAGTGAAATGCTGCTTCTTAGTGCAATGACTTGTAGCCAGGATATAAACCAGATAAGTATCATAAGCCATGGAGACTGCTAATGTGTAAAGAATTTCTTATTTTTGTGTGATTTTTTAGGGAATTTGAAGTATGGTAGCATTCATAGTATCATGTCCATTACAACTCTGCAACCCCTTGTTCTGCTTTTATGACCTCCTTCTTTGTCACTAATCATGATTACATTAATCACTTAGTTTTTTTAGACAGGGTCTCGCTTTGTAGTTCAGGCTGGCTCTGAGCTCACTATGTAGCCCAGGCAAGCCTCGAACTCAGCAATCCTCCTGTCTCTGCCTCCCGAGTGCTGGGATTACAGGTGTGAGCTACCACGCCCGGCATTAATCACTTAGTTTTAAAAGTGGTTTATAAGTTTGAAAAAATGTCCATAGGAGTCAGGCAGAAAACCTAGGCAATGTAGTATGGCAGCAGGGAGTAGTAGAGTGTGACAGCATGGAGGGTTCGTGCTTTGTTTTAAAGAAGTAGCATGAATCATTTGTCTTGTGAAATGTTAAAAGAATTTTGTGTTATTTAAGTAAGTCAAAGTTATTTAAAAATAGTGTGATCCTGATAATTGATGAATGTAGGTAATTTGTAATACAGCCATCTACATTGATGAAATTAACCTGATATGAATCATCATTTAGTTTAGAACTATGTTGTTGGTCAGAATGTAATTTAATTAAATACACTTTTCAGTTTAAATTGGAATTTTTAAAATGATCATGTAAGTATATAGACAGATTGTATCATCTAAAAATATGGTTAAAATATGAGAGAAAGTGATTTTAAAAATCAGTCTAATATTAAAGGATTGTGCTATTTCTTAGTTTCCTGCTCAGATTATATTGTAGAATTTTAATGTTTTGGATTTTATTTTAGTCTAATGAACAATAAAACTTAATTTGAATAAGTGAACACACTTGTAAGATTGTATGGGGATGATATAAGCCAATGAACTTTTTGTATCTGATGATGTTAAAAGTTGGGGTAAGAGGATAATATAAGTCTCCCAATTTGCCATAATGTCCTTTTGTTGCACTGCTAACTATATTTCCAGAGGAAGGTTTTCTGGCAGTGGGAGCTGATCCTGAACCATAAGCACTGCTTCATAGGCATCAGATGTTTTGGAATCTCAGTAGATGGCTTGGCCTAGACCCTTCTGGGAGCCTCTGGTATTCAGCTCTGATGAGTTGCAGGGAGTTTTCTGTCATTTGAGTCTCCAGGAAGCAGGTTATTATGTTATCCTAGCCATGTTGTATGGATGACCCTCTTAGGGATTTGGTTTTTCTCCTCTTAGGATTTTTAAGGCCTCTATACTGCTATCTTATTTTCTTCTAACATGTGCTTATAAGATAATATGCATTTATTTTGGCTTTAAATCTTGAAGACTAGTGGTCTACAGATGTGTGTAGACAACTGTAATTTATGCTTCCAAACTCCTCAGAGGAAACATGTCCATGCACTTTATGTCTTTTTAATTTAGTTGCTACAAGTTATTCAACATTCATGAGTTGACTTAATTTTTCTTGAGTGAAAGTACTAAGAAAAGATTCAGGTCTGCAAAATGCTACCAGTTCTTCTCTTAAATTATGCATTTTACCTGTAACATTGCAAACTGTAAGTCTTTTAAGTGAATTTTTAATCCAGTATTTAGCATTAAAGTTTAAATTCTTACCTAGATTTCAAACATGGAAATATATTCTGAAAGTGTTACGGCTCATGTATAAATGTCATCACAAAGCCTCATGTAATTATAAATGGGGCTTTTCAGAGGTGGCAGGATCTAGGGTTGTGACACTGAGATTAAGTGTTCAATTACTAAAGTAGTCCACTAATTGGTTTGGCATAGTTCTGGGATGGGAAGGCTCACTCTTAGTGTGAGTGCTACCTGCCCAGAGAGCTTGTAGCTCAGATAGAATATGAGGGATAGAAAGAGAGTTGCATTGCTTCTTGGCCTTTTGGCTAAGATCAAGTGTAGAAAGAGAGTTGCTGTCATTTCTTGGTGCTTCCTCACTGTTTTGCTACATTGTTACCTTTCTGCTTCTGCCCACCACAAACTGTTTCTCCTCTATGATGCCCCCCTGCCATGCCTTGGAGCCAGCTGACTATGAACTGAAACCATTACAAACCATGAGCCAAAATACACTTTTCCTGCTCTAACTTTGGATGTTGTATATTTTGTCTTAACAATGAAGACATTAAGGCAACAGGTGGAAGGATTTTTGTTTTTTATAGAATAGAAAAAATATAATCATTTAAAATGTGTAAAACATTGACTTCTCTCCATATACTCTCTAAGAAATTTGATTTTAATAAATTGAATTGATAGAGTCCTGAGATGTAATCACAAACCATTATTTTATCTTCCACATACATTTTATTTATTCAAGAACCAGTTCTTCTTTCCCTAGGTGAAAACTAAAGTGGGTTGTATGATTTTTCTGCCAATTGATGGATATTGGGATTATTTGCATTTTGGGTATGAGTTGGATAATGCTGTATAAACATTCATGGGAAGGCTTTGTGCAGATGTATATTTTCATTTTACTTGGTGGATTTTTAGGAAATGGTATTGCAGTGTTGTGTGGTATATCGGGGTCTAACCTTTTAAGAAATTGCAATTATTTGTACTATTTTATGTTCCTAATAGCAATGTATGAGATGCTAGTTTCTTTACATCCTCATTAGTACTTGGAGTTGTCTTGATTGTAGCCACTTCAATACATGTGCAGTGGCACCCTATTGTGGTTCTAATATGTGTGTTCCTTTAAAAAATTGTGTTTTTGAGGTGGTCAGTTTGAGTTTTCATAGTTTTTTATATATGCTGGATATAAGACTTATCAGATACATGATTTATATTTTCTCCCCATATATGCTTTAGCTTTTTTCCCCTTAAATCTTTTTAAACACTTTTTAAAAAAATTTTTAAGGAGATCCAATTTACTGATTTATGCTGATGACATGTCTAAATTCTTATTAATTCAAGGTAACTAAAGTTTTATTCTGTGTTTATTTGTAGACTTTTTTAGGTTAGTTCTTTTACTTAGGCCAATGAACATTTTAAGTTGACTTTTGGGTGTTCTTAATCTTGTGCTGTTTAATCTGTATGCCTGTTCTTATGCTAGTACCATATTGTCTTCATAATCCTATGACAATTTAAAAATCATTTAGGATGAATTAACCATTTTTGTTCTTCTTTTTCAGTATTCTTTTGGCTACTCAAGTTCTTTGCCTTTCTATATATTTTAGAATGTTTGCCATTATCTGCAAAAAGCATAGTGAGATTTTGATTGGAGTTACTCTACATCTGTCAGTAATTTGGGGGAAAATTGGTCTTTTAGCAAGATTGGATGTTCTAATTTATGAACATTAGATATCATTTAGTTTTATTGATTTCTTTCCTCCATGTTTTATGTGTAGTTTTTAGCTTACATATAAGCATTTAATTTTGTGGTATACCATTATAATGATACTTTAAAAATTCACACTGATTTTTCATCTGTAATCACCATTTATAACCTTTACTCAAATCCAGTGGTAATGTTCTATTGGTTGTAGTTTTCCATTCTTGCCAGGTGCTCTATAGACTCTTAGGGTGTAAATGACTCCTACTTTTTCCTTATATTTTCCTAAAGGTTTTGGGGTTGCTTCTAGGGCACTGTGTTTGCTAGGAAAGCAGTTTAACTCTGAGAAACATCCCCAGCCTATTTACAGTTTTATTTTGAGACAAAGTCTTTTTCAATTGCCTGGGACTTGTGATTCTCCTGACTTATTTGGGCCACCATATTTGGCTCAAATATTTCCAAGATCTGAAGGGGTGAGCCACTTTTATTATCTGACTGAGTGATGGTCAGCCATTGCTTAGTGGGGCCATCATGTCAGTCTGTTTATCAACAGTAATATGATCGTGTTAAATGTGCACCCCTTTCTGAAAGAGTTTGAATTATTAGGAAAGGGCGAACCCATAACCTCCATGTCCCTTCTTTTGCAGGTGTCACTGTGTGTCTGGAAGTGTCAGAGAGCCCTGGGAGTATCCAGGTGGCCCGGGGCCAGACAGCAGTCCTGCCCTGTACCTTTTCTACCAGTGCTGCCCTCCTCAATCTCAATGTCATTTGGATGGTCATTCCTCTCTCCAATGCTAACCAGCCGGAACAGGTACTTCTATCCCATCCTATGCTGCTTCTGAAATGATCCTTTAATAGGCAGCAGGTAGGGAAGTATCCTGATGTGTTTTGATTTCTAGGATAAGCTGGCATTTTTAGTGTGCCATTGTGTTACAGGTCCTCCTTTCCATGTTATTGGCAGCTGTTCAAAAGACTACCCTCTTTTCAAAAGATTTTTATTATTATCATTATCATAATTACACTAAGGAGATTGTTCTGAGGGCTTTGTACAAGAACCTGCAATTTAAAAAAGCAAAATCATTCCTGACCATAGGAAAAGCAAGATCTATTTTGTAAAAATAGATGACAAATGTGTACTTTTAAAAAGTAGTGGCAACAGGAATTAATGTTAGATACTAGCACTTGGTGTTCTGAGTTGATTTCACAAGGATTTAACACAAGTAGGCATGCTAGGCAACTTGTAGAGTGTCATAGAAGTTAGAGGAGGCCAACACAAAAGGATGTAATGACAATGGAAGTTAATCTCCAGTAAAATGTGTCAATTACAGCAGGAAGATTCAAGTTCTTTCATAGTCCTGGGTATCATGTTGATTCCTCACCCAAGAAGCATTCTGCCAACATAGTAACAGTCATGGACTGGAAACTCTGTTTTCTTTTAATGACATCTATTTATATTTAGTTTGCAACTGTAATATGCCATTTTGTGGCCTCATAATCACAGCAGTGGCAATGCTAATATTTTTAAACTTTTAATTTTGTAATTAAATTTTTGAGCTGGTAAAATTTTTATGAGCTAATAGTGAGGTAACAGTGTGCATTTTCTATGTTCTGGTGAATTAGATAAGGGAAGACTGTTATTTCGATTTGGTATATGGGAATTTAGAGCCCAAAGATACCTATGAACATGTGTGATAACAAAATATTTTTAGTAACAAGTCTTAAATTAGAAATAAACTTTTCTATAATTTGGGTCAGGAACATTTGGTACTGTCTACTAGGTAGCTTACTGCTATGTGTCCAGGAGGGAAAACTATGGCCATTTGATTGTTTGCTCTTTTGCAGGTCATTCTGTATCAGGGTGGACAGATGTTTGATGGTGCCCCCCGGTTCCATGGTAGGGTAGGATTTACGGGCACGATGCCAGCCACCAACGTCTCTATCTTCATTAACAACACTCAGCTGTCAGATACAGGCACCTACCAGTGTTTGGTCAATAACCTCCCCGACAGAGGGGGCAGGAACATCGGGGTAGCTGGCCTCACAGTGTTAGGTAAGTAGCAGAGCAGGTCCCTGCGCCTCGGGATTCTCTTAGGTATCTACTGTCCAGCATGCTTACTTCTGTCTTTTCTTCTACGCAGTCTGCCTCTGTTCTTTGCCTGTCTTTCCTCTCAGTTGCATCTTATTTTTTCTTATCCTTGCTTCTTACACAGTCTTCCCACTCCTTTCATCATCAGATGGTCTCTAATACTCTGCTAATGACATTTTCTAAAGGTGGATACAGGTGGAATAAAATGCCACTAGAAGTGGCCTCTCTCCTTAAGCTTCTACAGGACAGAAGCTTCTGTCAAGAGCAAATTAAATCATGAGTTATATATTGTGAGTAAAAGCTGAGCTTTCTGCATGTGTGAGAAGAAACAGTCCTGTTACTTGCTACCCATGTAACATGGATTGGGAACTCCACATGGCTCAGCTGGTCCCTGTTGTGTGCAGAATTTTAATAATACTTCTCTTTATTCACAAAATATCTCTGTTTGGACAGTATGTCATAATATCACCTTAATTCAGAGACCAAATAGATTTAGTAGAGCCTTGTCTCTTGAATCAGTGACCAATGCAAGGTTTGATTACAATTCAGATCTCCTTATTCAAAACACCGCCCTTTTCATTAATTCTATTGCTATACTGTGTTATACCAAATTGCACCTACTTTAAACATACTGGATTTCTCAATTTTCCTGTTTAAAAAAAAACCACTGTGTTCTAAATAAGCACTTGAGGTAAAAGTGGCTAAATTTGGTTCATTTGGAGAGATGGAGAAAATGTTTAGAGAGGGTAGGGGTACTGATCTCCATCCTCCTCAGTCTCTAAATGACTTTCTGGCCTTTGTTAAATTTCTCACACTCCTTTCCTCCCATTGTCCCATGAGGAGACCGCTATTGGAATTCTTGCTGTTTTTCCTCTCTGGACAGGAATACTCTTTTTGGTGCTTCTTCCTCCCAGTCTTTGAGCATAATTCTTTTTTTTTTTTTAAACTAAACTAAACTAAACCATCAGCTTGGAGATTTCTCAAAACATTACTCATTATCTATTAAAACTGTATAGATTTTTAAGTACTCTGAGTACTGGGGACAGAGAACTAATAGAATTAAATATTATCCTGATGCATATAACTGTTAAGTAAGGTAGCTGGCTTCTTGCATTAGCCAAGCTTATTTTATTTGTTAAAGGAAAAAAACCTTTATTTTATAGTTAATGCTGTTTCCAGAGAATTGTGTTGAGTTTTCTTTGGAGTACCTCAGTGGCAGTGTCAAGAGGATAAGACGAGAAGATTGTTTACCCCATCACAGCAGTTAGGGTTTTGAGATTTTTATTCTTCTGGCCTTTCACTATATCCTCCTCCCCATTCACTCTCATTCTCATTTCCTCTCAATAGTCTGCTTTCATTTTTGGAAAAGTGAATGCATTTGTTGAAAAGTCATTAGCAACACAGATGTGTCATTACTCGGACTTAAACTCTTGGTGTCTTTATTTCCCAGTGTTGGAATGTAAGCACTGGGCCTACATTTCTGTCACTTTCTTTTTACTAGCCTAAGTAACTACTTCTCTTACCAGTGTTCTTTTCTGATATTTATTTCTCTTGCCTTTTGTGTTATCTGAGTAATTATAATGTCTAAATGTAAAACAGGTGTTACTGGATTGTAAAGTCCGGTCTGTTTTTATCAATTTTGTCCTAATCTTAGCCTTACTCTAACTTTCTCTGCATGAAACAGCATTTAGCATAAGTGTGGCCTTCTGTTCTTTTGTTTGTGAAATGATGAAGAGCCTTGTAAGGCTGATGTTAGCCAGAGGATAGCTGGAAGGGTGGGTCTTCTGTTCTTTGAATGTGTCTCTAAGTGCCGACTTGCAGAAGCATTTTAAAGGCAGCATGGTCCTTGAAGGATCTTAACTCTTTAAAAGAAGCAAGATGAATCCAAGACCATAAGGAATCTTGGAAATGTAATGCAGGTGTGTAGTTCTTCTCCATATGTGATCCATGAAGAGGAAAGTGGCAGGTCTGTGCACCTGCCCAAGCCTGGGATGAGTATGTGGTTGTCTTCTGCACTGTCTCCTGTGTGACCTCAAATCAGTGTGACCAGAGATTCTAGGGTGCTAAATATTAATGCCTGTCCCCTCACTCCTTGGCTCAGAGTAGATATGTACTTTATGGCTCCCTTTTCTTGCTGCAGTTCCCCCTTCTGCCCCTCGCTGCCAAATCCAAGGGTCCCAGGACATTGGGAGTGATGTGATCTTGCTCTGCAGCTCAGAGGAAGGCATTCCCCGGCCGACGTACCTCTGGGAGAAGCTAGACAACACCCTCAAGCTACCTCCAACAGCCACTCAGGGTGTGTATGGTACTGCTTTGCCTTTTCTGTTAGTTATTGTGGGAAATTGTAGGGTTCCTCAAATAATTAATGGAGATTGAAAAAAATCTTTGTATTTGTAAACGCTGAAAAAAGCTTTCCATATTATTTTGTGTTTTCAACCTTAAAGGAAGGAAACGTTTTCTTTCTCTTTTCTGTGCTACCTGTATGAAATACTGCTCATTCTATGCCAACTACATATGGAAAACCTGTTCCATCCACTTGATATAAAATAGCTAAGTCATAGCTTCTTTGATTAACTAAGTCAGACATGGACATTTCCAACTGGGAACAACCACTTAGTACTTGGAAAGAGAACAGGACAAGGGCCCATATCACAGCAGACCCAGGAACTGGTCACACCAGACAGATGAAGATGAAGCAGGCTTGAGTGTCATGGATACCTGGCTAATTACATTTGATTTTTAAGGGAAATGTTGAAAATTAAGGAAATTTCATAAAATGAGGGGAAAAAATTAGAATTATATTATATAATTTATTTATATATTATATAAAATATTCTGTTTCAATAAAATATAATATAACTCCCCATGTGTTGCATCTCTCCCTTATATGGTTGTTCCTTGTAGAATTCTGAGGGCCACTTTACAAACCTTAATTGAACAAGAAGCATTGGACATTAATGCAGAGGCCCTTCAATCTTGATTAGACCTCATGTGAGGTTATTAAAGGTCACTGCCTTGGGAAAAACACAGGTTGTTTGGTCAACTTAGATATAGTAAAAGACTGGGGTCTGAACCTATGAAGAGCATGTACATTTTTCTAGTCCTTACATATTGTTGACATTGTTATCAGCTTTTAATTCACCCAGTGCCAAACTCATTAATTTACAAAAAACTTCAACAAGATAACTTTTGGATTACTTTCATAATGACTACCGCAGTGTTCTTGTTCCCTGCTGATCACTCATTGCTAAGTGTTTTGGCCGCACTGTGGGCTAAATTGCTTTTTGTAGACTGACTTGTTAATCTCACTGTTGTAAGTGATATGCTTAAAATAGCTTCTGTCTTGAAATGCTGGAAATGATATTCAAATTGCAGATTTTCCAGTAACTGTTTCTGTAACAGTGTTACTTTTGTGTAAAATAAAGGGATTACAATTATATTAGATGTCCTCTGATTCCTTGACTGGTGTTTTGTAATATTTCTATGAAATCATGAGTAAAATTGTAATTATAAGTGAACATTTATCAGTGATAGTGCACAAGTTGCAAAGTACCTTTAGAAAGAACCTTTCACATCTCTGTCTCTGGATAAGTATGTACCTGTCAAATTTGTGGCTATTCTTTTTGCAACTGGAATATTTTCTTTGGAACTTTAATATAAAAGCAAACTTGATATGCTATGAACAAGGGTGTACATAAGTCTTTCCAATGTGATTTTTAAAATCCCTTTGAGTATATTCTTAGCAGGGGAATAGCAGGGTCAAATGGGACCTCTAGTCCTAGTTTTCTGAGGAATCTCCACATTGATCTCCACAATGGTTGCACAAGACTGCAATCCCATCAGTAGTAGAGAAGGGTTCCTTTCTCCCCACAGCCTCGCCAGCATTTATTGTTGGTTGATTTCACAGTAGCATCCATTCTTTGTGGAGTGAGATGAAATCTTAGTGTTGTTTTCATCTGCATCTCTTGAATGACCAGTGATGTTGAACATTTCTTCATATGCTTCTTGGCTGCTTTGACTTCTGCCTCTGAGAAGTGTCTGTTCATTTCAGATGGCCATTTTTGAATTGGGTCTTTAAACTTGGGGAGACTAATTTGTTTAAGTTCTTTACATATCGTAGATAGCCCTTTGTCTGACAAACAGCTAGTAAAGATTTTTTTCCCATGTTATTAGCCCAATCTTGGAAACAACCCAAATGCCCATCAACTGGAGACTGGATAAAGAAGATGTGTGCTTTTTAAAAAAAATAAAATGGAGTATTAGTCTGCCATAAAGAATGACAAGTTTCATTCACTTATGTGTAAATGGTTACACCTGAGGACACACTAAGTGAAATAAATATGCAAATACCATATCTTTTCTTTGGTATAAGAACTTGTAGATGTAAATGAGTTCTAGAATGTATGACAGTTTTTGTAAAATAGGAAATACCCAAAGGGAATTTGGTGTGGGAACATAATGAGGGGAAAGAATAAATATGATTCAGAAAGAAAATGAAAGAGCATGTATATAAGGGGTGGAGGGTGGTGGGTGGGTAGGGATGTGGGTAAAAATAAGAATTAACTTGGGCCATGTATGGGTACAAATTCCCCAATGTTTTGTGTGATTGTGAGCTGTATATAAAATGTACCAATAAAGAATTCAATATTTAAAAGAAGAAGAAAGCAAACTTGATGGCAAAGGATGAAAACTTTTGTCTTTTATAATTCAAATTCTACATTCATTATCAGAATTACTTTGAATAAACTTGTGTCATATTAATAATCAACATTAAATGATTCAGATTTTAAATTTAAATTCACTTCTTGATGTGAAATAACATACAGTCCCAAAATAACTTAGATTATTTTCCAGAAAAATGTATTTTTCTAATTGTGTTTATGGTCCTTTAGGGCCTCCTGAGGAAATGCAAGAAAATGAATTTGGAAGCATTGGTTTGAATATTGTCTTTACCCTTTAGCCATGTGACCTAGGGGAAATTGACTTACTGTGTTTTCTGCTTCTGTTTCTTGCAATCTAAAAATAATTATAATACTTAAATCAAACTCCTGGAATGCTGAATGAATAGTCATTAGAATGGTGATTGGCGTGTAGTAAATACTTAGTGAGTGTTAACTGTTTTATGTGACGGGTACACGGAGAAGTTAGTGGTATTTTCCCATCCCTTTCGCTGAAGGAGTGGGCTATTCGAGTCCTGGCTGTCAACAGTGCTCCTGGTCTGGTTCCAGCCCCAGGGCTGGAGGACCAAGTTTCTTTCTCTTATAATTGTGTGGCTATGGAAACCAGTCAGTACTTTTCTAGAACTATATCCAGCTTTCCCTCCTGAGTGTTTCTCCTCTGTTTCTGGCTCCTGTTGGACATTCCTTATCTGTCTCATAAGAGCTTACAGTCAGAGTTGACTGAACATTTTTGTGTGTCTCTAGCTGGAAGGGATGGCATGGTAGCATAGACCAACACATCCTCTCAGCTCCCAGTCAAACGTGACAATTCATAATGACTCCTGTATAATTAAAAGTTACCCACAAGCATAAAAACTTAACCATTACAGAAATATAGTGAGAAAAGTCTAGTAATCAGCATGTCGGTTAAGGAACACTGGCAGCAGTGTCCTGTGGGTTATTTCTTGGTAATAGAAAAGAGCACTTTTATATTTTTATAAGGATTATGCATCAGGAGGTAGATACTGCTCACATTGTGCTTTGTGGTCTCTAGACTTTTGTCTGTATCAGTATACTTTTCATCTCAGTGGTTTTAGGTAAATGTGTGTGTGTGTGTGTTTTGAGACAGGGTTTCGCTTTGTAGTTCAAGCTGTCCCTAAGCTCTCTATGTAGTCCAGGCAAGCCTCAAACTCAGAAGTCCTCCTACCTCTGCCTCCCAGGTGCTGGCATTACAGGCTTGAGCCACCAAACTGGGCATTTATGGTATGTAACACTGATTGCTGGTGGGCGTGAGTCACCATGCCCGGATTGTTGTATGGGGTTACAGGTGCTGGAACCACTGAGCTAAATCTTTGGCCCAGACTAAGTTTTCTTATTTCAAAATTTGTCAGGGGATTGAACCAGGGACCTGTGCTTGCTGGGCAAGTGCCGGAACCATTGAGCTAAATCTCTGGCCCCATTATTTGTGGTTTCGCACTCTGCTTCTTTTACCTAAGCAGTATTAGGGACCATTTTGTGTATCATAAAAATTTATTCTACAACCCTATTATATGAATATATTATGATGTATGACCCTTATTTTTACATAGGTAAATTATTTTGAAATTGTATCTTCTTACAATGTATTTCAGGAGGTGGTTCTGTAATTTCTGTGAGTGGTGCTGTTGTGCTTTGTTCGGTGCAGGTGGGGCTCAAGCCCAGGGCCTTGGCAGGCCAGCAAGTGCTCTACCGCTGACACTCTCCAGCCCCAGCAAGAGGCATTATTTTAGTTCCTTCTTTTTGTTGTGTGTAGGATTTTAAAATACAGTATAACTCATTTTAAAAATTATATGGGTCGCCAGGCGTGGTGGCTCACGCCTGTAATTCCAGCACTCGGGAGGCAGAGACAGGAGTATTGCTGAGTTCCAGGCTTGCCTGGGCTCCATAGTGAACTCCCGAGTGCTGGGATTACAGGCGTGAGCCACCACACCTTGCACTGTGGTATGTGGTACTGATGGCTGGTGGGCATGAGTCATCACGCCCAGCATTGTATGTGGTTACCCGGGATAGAACTCAGGACCTTGTGCTTGCGAGGCAGGCGCCGGAACCACTGAGCTAAATCTCAGGCCCTATTTTTATTTTTTGAAATTGATTTTATTGGTACATTTTATATATATGTATAATCACAATCAACACAGAGAATTTGCACTACTACATGGCACAACTTAATTCTCATTTTTGCCATTCCCCTGTCCCCTAAGTCCTCCTGTCCCTATATACATAAACTTTGTTTCCTTTTTTATTATCAATTTTTTTCTTGCCCTTCTTACCCCTATCCCTCTTTTCCCTTTGACTATTTTCTTACTATTTCACAGTTTACAAAGTGCTCATTCCTCTTCCTTCAGATGTCCTGATTTAATTGGTCTGTGGTAGAGCCCAGCATTAATGCTTTTAGAGAGCATTCCTAATGCATAGCCAGGATGGGGACCACCAGGTGATACATTTATACTCCAACGAGGGTACAGATGAAGCCAAGAGGTGGTTCTTTTTCTGGAGTGCCCCTGTCCTCCAAGCCTGTATCTTCTTGGCCTCCACGGATTGAGTTAAACACAGTTGGTCTTCACAGGGGTTCAGCAGAACTTAAACTCTGCAAGAGGGTCTGGGGAACTTGGGTAAGAAAAACTCTTCTTTCTGACTTAAAGGGTAAGAAAAGCATGCACAGTTCTGAAGTACAGGGAGCCCTAAGGTGGGATTTAAAATTAGTGTACATAACGACAATTAATTTCCTATATTATTTTGCCTTGGTGAAATATAAAGTATAATGTTATGTTTATTTTATTATTAATGGTTAGCAATTTCTAAAGCAGATTTGTACATTTTTCTTCCTTGTTCCTAAGAAACCCATTGTCCTCATTCTTCCATAGTTTAATACGGTGGAGAGAAATGATTCACTCTGCTGGCTGTGAATGTTCTGCAGAATCTCGCTTGGAGATCATGACCCAGCAGAGATTATCCTAGCAGACCTACATCCTGCACTGTCCTGTGCTAGGGGAGAAGGCTGAGCCCCAAGAGGATCCTAGGGGTTTTCCCAGTCTACTGGTAGAAAGAATTTCCTTCTTTTGCCACAAAAACTTAGGAATCTTGATTTTCACTTTGGAAGTGGCAGTTCCGTTTCCCTTCACAGTGAGGGTGTTTCCACAGTTTTCTCATGGAAGCAGAAAAGTTTCATCATTAAATTGTCGAGTAAATGAGCACCTTTTCCACTTCGTAACAGGTTATCCCAACCAGACAAGTCTTTCCTCTTCCTTTTGCCCTCTGATGCAAAGAAGCAAGTGCCACGTTACATTCTGTACACCAGCTTTAAAAGATTAATGTCAGCAATTAGCATAACCAACAGGATTTTTCATTTTATATTCATTCTTCAAACACATGTGTGTGTTGTCACACATAAATACACATAGTCCTTATTCCATGCTGCTATTTCAGGGGAGGGTATTGGAGAAGGTGGAGAAATCAGAAATACAAAGAGAGGTGTTTTCAAACTAGTACTCTTCATCTGATGATGGAGAAGACAGATGTACAGAAAAGATAATACAATGTACTCAGTGCTAAACACTTACACAGTGGTATAAAATTGAAAGGAGTACTCTCTGTGGGGGGTCCAGGAGCAACTTTACAGGGAGATTCCTGAGCTAAAGAGGACCTCAAATGATAAATTGCATGGGTTGGGGATATAGTTTGCCTGCCTGGCAGGTGCAAGGTTCTGAGTTCTATTCCTGGTACTTTCCTTCCCTCACAAAAGATAAATTACTTGACCAAGTAAAAGGATCTTATAAACGAGGGGAACCATGCATGTAGATTTTTGCACATGTAAAAGTTTTGCATTTTAAAGTGAGAAGATCTATGAAATTGTTGTAAAAGTTACACCCAGTCAGGAACATGGGCAAGGGCAAGTCCAGACGGTTTGTGAAAGGCTTGTGTAATGTGCAAGGAGTGTAGGTGTTATTTTTGAGATTGTGGGTATGCATGGATGTGGAAAACATCAGGATAGGCAGATGGACCTCTTAGAGGCAGTGTCAGAAAACAGGTTTAAAAATTGTTAGCCAGCTCTCAAATGAGAAGTTTCAGTAAAGCTATGTGAAGAAGTGAGGGAGCCTGAATTATTTCCCTAGTGACAGCCATGCAGATGGAATGGGGGAAATTAGAACTACAGATAGATTGAAATAAGAATCACCAACATGTGAGAAGTGGTTACATGTTGGGATAAGAAATGCGTTTTGGGGCCGAAGATTTAACTCAGTTGTTCTGGTGCCTGCCTCACAAGCGCAAAGTCCTAAGTTCGATCCCAGGTAACCACATACAATGCTGGGCGTGGTGACTCACACCCACCAGCAATCAATACCATATACCACAGTGCTGGGCGTGGTGGCTCATGCCTGTAATCCCAGCACTCGGGAGGCAGAGACAGGAGGATTGCTGAGATCGAGGCTTGCCTGGGCTACATAGTGAGCTCAGGGCCAGCCTGAACTACAAAGTGAGACCCTGTCTCAAAAAAGAAAAATACGTTTTGGAGGCAAACAAAGTGTAAAGCTGCTAATTTGGGTGTGTAATCCCATGTATTGTTAGTATCCAGCTGTCTGAATAGTACGTTAATCCATTATTGCCCAGGACAAGTTATTGGTAGTTTGTAATGTTTGAATATTTGACATAGATATCAATTTTTTGTGAATACTTTGATGACAGAAGTACCAAAGAAGATGGAAATATTACTATGATTACACTGATACGAAATCAGAAATGGACAGGATTAGGTTTGAATTGGCAAAAACATTATTCACTACAGTGGTGAAATCAAAAGAGGACAAGCAGCTGAAATAATTCTGCTACTGAATAAATGAATCAAGCTAATATGAGGAGGCATGGTTCCTTATTTATGTCCACCTAGAGGGTGTTTAAGGGTGTCAGTAGGATTGATCCAGGATGCCATGACATTGGCTGCGTATGCCCAGACCTTTTTATTTTTTAAATAGAGTCCCTTAAAACTGCTAGGCAGCAGTTGGATTTTTAATCCTTCTGTCTCACTACTATTGTAGCTCTTTTAACAGAATTCTTATGGGGCTTTTTAAAATTAGAAATGATTCACTTTTGATTATTGCAGTCATTCATTAATATTTTGGTAAATCATAAAGGATTTCTTATCTTTCATCCTCAAACCCTGACAATAAGTATTTTGGGGGACTTTGCAGATACTAGGTCTTTTTCAAGGTTCTTGACAGATCTTTCTCATGATTCAGAAAAAATATATAATTTTTCCAAAAAAACCACTGGAAGAAATTCCCACATGGAAACATTACTGACATGTACTAAGCTCATTACTATGCGATTAAAATCTTGTGTGGTTCTCACAGGCATCACTGATGCATAAGCACTTTGCTAGCTCCATATTACAAATGAGGAAGCTAAAACATAGATGAAGAGCAAGCAACGCCATCAAGACCACACATGTAATCAGTAAGCAGTTGCCCAGATTTAAATCCAGGCCAGCTGATTCAGGAACATGTGCTCTTAGCTTATGCACCACTGACCAGGCAGCCGTGAGTGAGAGACTAATGAGAAAGAACAGAATTGGAAAGATATTCTTAGGTTTGTTTCTTTCTACTTCTGAAGGGGACTGGCTGGGTATATAGCTTGCGTGGGGCACAATGCTGCTGTGAACTAAGACAATGGGGGATGGTGTCTTTTAGTTCTCCAAACTATGTAACTCCTCACGGTTGAACTTTCCATGTTCGTGGAAAAAAAGCAGATCAAAAGAACATTTATTCTCGAATGTCATTTCAGCAAATGACTTCTGTCCCAGCACAGGGTCAGTGAAGTGACAGATTGAGGAATTAGCCCTGCCAGTTTCAGGAAGGGTTGTGTGCTCTGTGGCTACAAAGTTCTGGTGTTTGGTCAAGAACCATTTCCATCTTTGCTTTGTGTATATAAAAAGCCCTATTTTGTTTCTGGTTAATCCTCTCATCATTGTGCTTGTCTTAATCCCTGATTAGTTCTGAGTTGGTTCTGTCAGGGTTGTGTCAACCTCATTTAATCACACTTTCTTACAGCATTATGTGTGGTGTCCGAAGTTACAGAAATGGAGAAGAGCGAGTAACAACCTTCTAAAAATAAAATTTTAACACAGAAGACTTTAGAATTCACTCCTTGTAATACCAGAATACTGCTTAGAACAGCTGACTAAAATTCCCCAAATTGTTTCTTTGGAAACATCAACAAAATTACCATTTTGGTGTGAACTGATCAAATTTTAGAGTTTGAGGCATTAAGAAAACAATAGCATGTGGAATCATGAGGATGATTTTTCCAAAGATTATGGTTTTCTAGTGTGATAAGAGCAGGACCTGTGTTGAAGAAGGAATTAGGCAGGTCGCTTAGTCCATAGTATTAGCAGCACTGGAATGCTGCATCGTTAGGAAATATCTCCTATATTCACTATATAGAACAATACATATTACATATAATATTCACTATATAGAACAATAGAATTTTATTTTTATGTTTTTTCAGTATTGGGAATTGAACTCATGACCTTGCACTTGCAAGGCAGGAATGGTGTCAATGAGTTAAATTCCTGGCCCAGAATAATAGAATGTTAATGCCTATTGGAAAGTCATGTGTATATGCGGTAATTTTGAGCTCAGAATTTGTGCAGATCTGATTTTGCAGACTGCTTTTACCTGTGTACTATTGGACAGATTACCTAGGTACTCTGAGGTGCTTTGAGAAGTAGGGGATATAAAATTAACCTTGTTATAAATATTAAATGAGACCTTTCCAAAGCTTTTAGTATAGTATATATATGTGGTAGATGGTAAAAAGAAGGTAACACCTTTGATGGATTGGTCATCTTTATTTATTGGGTACCTTTGTATGTGCTGGGTGATTTGGGAGTATGGCAATACAGTAATTAATAAGACAAACCCAGGCCTTATCTTGATGAGGTAAGAAGGCAAGTGATGGCCATAAATGGATCAAGTGTCTTCCAGGGCTGAGAACACAGGGAGCTGGAGAGTGTCTAATGAGGGTCCGGAAGGTCAAACACATCCCATGGCAAGAGAAATGTGCTGCTCCCACGGGGCCTCCCAGCATGATAGACCTCAGCCAGTTTTGCTTTTATTTTAAGGAAAAGGAGTTAATACACAAAGGCAAATCAGTTAACCATTAAGTACATTGTCTTTGAGGTGTATAGTACAATTCTAATGTCAAAATATATGATGCTGCATGCCTTGGAGCTATTTATATGTGAGACCCATATAATATAGGTTTACCCTTTTAAATGCTCCCATTAAAAACAGCAACAACTACAATCTTTTTCCCTGCTTGTATACTGAAGTTAACTCAAGTGTTTGATGATTCAGTCACTCATGAACTCGCTGCATTCTCTCATGTTAGCAGGCTCAGGGCAGCCTCCAGGGTACGCTGCCCACTGGGGATCTTGGTGAGTTCATGCAGATGCTTGGGCCCGTCTGGACACCGTTTTTTCCACCCCCTCCCATGCTGTGCTGCTTTCTCAGGCCCTCATTAGAGGCCCGTCCTGTGTTCTCGCCTCAGCCCTGACTGGCACTTAGCCCATTTATCATAATCGCCTGCCTTCTTGTCTCATTAAGCTTTTCCTGTTCATTGTTGCAGTGCCATCTTCAAAAATTACCCAGCATAAAAGATAGCCCTCAACATGGGTTTTATATAAAATGAAGGGATTGATAAAGGCATGCATGCTCTGGCCAGATCTGCTTTTGTTGACTCCTTCCTGCTTCTGGCTTTGATCTAGATAGAGATGAAAGCTGCCAGTAGAATCCAGGTAACTAAGTCTCAGTTCCATATAAAAATAACAGCCTGAACAGGGAAGTTTCAAGTGTGGCCTCTGTGCACTTGTAGCATATGCCAGATTTTTGGTTTGTTTGTTCAGTTTGGTTTTAACTTGTGCCATCCATAGGCTTTTCTGCTTACTTGTAAATGTGCTTCTGTCTGAGTGACTGAGGTGACGGAGTGCATTATTCCTCTTGCCACAGGGAGGCAGTAAGACCAGAGTTTAGAGATGAAGAAACCATTTCTCCAGTTCCACTTCCTATTGAACAGCTACATAATTTTATCACTGCTTCTGTCGCTAGTAAAATTATCATTTCATTAAGAATAAAAATCCCAACTGGACAAAGATGTGGGTTTTTAATAAAATGGAGTATTACTCTGCCATAAAGAATGACAAATTTGAGTCATTTATATGCAAATAGACATACCTTATGGACACACTAATAAGTGAAATGAATAGGTCACAGACATGTAAATACTGTATCTTTTCTTTGGTATGAGGACCTGTAGATGTAAATGAGTTCTAGAATGTATGATAGATTTTGTGAAATAGGAAATATTCAAAGGGAAAGTGGTAGGGGAAAGTAATGAGGGGAAAGAATAAATATGATTTAAAAAGAAAAAGAAAGCATATGTATATAGGGGATGAGGAATTGTAGGGTAGGTAGGGATATGGGTAAAAAGAATTAACTCATGTCGTATACGTGTACAAATTCCCCAGTGTTGAGGGTGATTGTGAGCTGTATATAAAATGTACCAATAAAGAATTCAGTTACAAAATAAATAAAATTCCAGCACAAGGTCACTGTAAAGATTGATGTAATACATAGAAAAGCTTAGATGGAGTTTCACACCTTCATAATTGTTACCTTTGATTCTAATTATTACTGCAAGTAATCCTTGTTTTACAGGAATAATCAAGCTATGTTTATATTGAATTACTGAAAAGGAAGCTGTGAAAGCCTGTCTTGGTCATGGCACCATGTGACCTTGAAAATGCACCACTCTCATCCCTGCTGCTTCCCCTCGGGATCCGCCTGTGTTCCCATCAAGGCCTAGCTCCTTGGGGGCTGCTCCTAGCAAGGGTCAGGGCTCAGTGGGACTACTGAGGCAGGCCTCTTGCTGCCAGGCCTGGGGCTTCTCTAACAAATGACTTTGGCTTGAGGGCTCCCTGTGTGTCTGGTGGAAACTTGTGGGAAACTGCGCTGCAGCGTGACACTCTTCTGACCCAGACATCCTTTCTTCCTCCCTCCTCTTCAGATGCCAGGCCAAACCTCAGTCTATGAATCTCCATCCTTTTCTAGCATTCTTTGCATTTCTTTTAGTAATGTTTCCTCCAATAGTCCTCATATACGTGCTTTTTGGAAAGTCTGAGCTAATGCAAAGTTGTAATAATTGTTGGAAGGGAGTAACAACTCATACCTTGGGGCACAAAGTTGATTTTTCTCCATCACGTTTAAGGCAGATATTACTATAGAACCCAACTTGACCTTTATATTACTGCATTTCTTTGGAATTAAAATTTTATGGTACTGATTAGAAATTCTCAAGGACATAGATTAGCCACCCTTGTCTCACAGAAGGCCACTGACATTTAAGACCTAACATGCTAATCTGCAGATTGAATTTTAAGATTGTCCTTATTAAGGACAAACCTTAATAATTAAGTTCCAGATCTTTAACATGTTATAGTATTTTAATCTTTAACATTCATGAGCCAAAGATTTCTTCCTCTCCAAAAAACAGGACAGCTAAGTCTTGAGTATATCAATTGCTTTCTATAGTCTAATGTTCTGCTGATTTTATTGGTTCTCTTGTTCATCCCAGCCAATCCTAACATGATTATTTTGTAACAGACCAGGTCCAGGGGACAGTCACCATTCGGAACATCAGTGCTTTGTCTTCAGGTTTATACCAGTGTGTGGCTTCTAATGCCATAGGAACCAGCACCTGTCTTTTGGATCTCCAGGTGATTTCACGTGAGTATATGGAATTACAATAACTCTAGTCATGAAACTCTAAGATCTTTGTTAAATAAGAGTTCTGCTTAATCATTTAGAGGTTATCTGAAGGTTCAGTAGCAATTCTTTTGGTTTTAGTTACTATTGAACATATCTTGTAAACATTTCAGTGTACTTTTCAAGTCTCAGGATTATGATGATCTTTGTGACAAAGCATCTTGCTCTTCAGGATCATTAGAATCAAACCCGGTCTTATTTCATAGTGCTCTAGCCATTGTAAGAATCTGTAATCATCGTACAGCTTGGGGGGGGGTTTCACCTAGTATCTCCTATTGAGTGTCTGGTTATAAGTAGTGCAGACACTTTCTGTTTGATTGAGAAATTTGGGATATTAGAATTCTAGTTGCAGAAGGGGTGCTGTGGGTGGGGTGACTATAGGGTATGCCACCAAGGCAGTACTTGGTATACCACTGGGCAGGGGTACAGGCAAGTTAGACACCAACTGACTGTCCCCCTGTGCTCCAGCTGCTGCTGTGCTGAGGTTATGAGCATTGTGTAATGGCTTATTTACTCCATACATGTTGAGAACCTACTGTGCCTTGGCTCTGCCACTGGGGATGAAGTTGTCCAAGGTTTAACTTAACCATACAATAGACAGTTTTATTCACATAAGAGGATGACATGATGTTTATACAGCTGTGTGGGTAGAAAATTTTTCTCTCTTTTCTTTAAATCTACCTTCACTCTGTTTTACAGCTCAGCCCAGGAACGTTGGACTGATAGCTGGAGCCGTTGGCACTGGTGTAGTTCTTGTCATTTTTTGTGTTGCGCTGATTTTAGGGGCATTCTTTTACTGGAGAAACAAAAACAAAGAGGAGGAGGAAGAGGAAATTCCTAATGAAATAAGGTTTGTACGTTGGATAAGTTGGTCTGCAGAGCCAGGGCATATTTCTATCTGTTTTGGCAGGCAAGATTGCTTTGCCAGTTTTACAGCTGTGACGGGCAAGGTAGTTAAAGAGGTCAAATATTGTTTTCTTGTATGTCTTATGGTTTTTCCTCATAGTTTGCTTATCTGTGTTCAGTTAGTCATAAAAAAATCCAACACATGGCCAACTAGGAGGACAAATACAGATTTCATATCTCTAGAGTTTTGGGGGTTTGGTGACTTCTGCAATCAAAAAGTTAACTTAGAATACATGCGCTGTTTGTATAGAACACACAGCAAGATGAAGTGCTCCATTTCCTCTACATAGACACAGACAGATGGCTTGATACGATTTTCACTGTTGTGACAAAATACCTAAGGGTGGCTCCTTTGTAAACAAAAAAAGTTTATTTTGACTCATACTTCTCAGAGAGGCAAAGTCCACATACCTCTTCTGGTGGTGGCCTTCTTGCTGGCAGGGTCCTGAGAGAGCAGAGGGCATCACAAGAAGTGGTGAATAAATGTGTCTGGTTCTCTCCCTCTTTTTATTAAGCTGCCAGAATTCATAGGTGCTCTACCTGGGTGACTTATCTAACCCTAATCATCTTCTAAGACCCTGTTGCTTCTGAACGTGAGTTGATGAAGTTTTTACCCTCAAACGACTTCACAGCAGAGCCACATTTCAACATAGGACTGTCGGGAGCATTTGAACCTTAGCAGACAGTTCAGACTAGAGTATAAATGCCTCCAGAAAAGCAATGTCAGGGTGATATTTGAAGAAAAATGGATCTTGGGATGTTGTGGAGATCTGAGTGGTCAGGCCTAGGTCTGATTTTACCCACATATCGTAGCCTTTGCAGATACTCCAGATTCATCTTCTCAGCATGGGGTACGCAGCTTTTCAGGCTTTCTGCACCTCGCCCAGTTCCCTCCTCCTGTTCTGCCACCACCCTGCCCCCTCTGTCCATCTGTTCTGCGTTCTTCTTGGCCTCAGGATCTTTGGTCAATTTGATGTTTTCTTGGCTTTTCCCTTTCATCCTGCTCTTCTCTAAACCTCTTGGTCAGATATGAGATTTGCCCAAACATCACCTCCTCACATTAGTTGGCTTTAGCACCTCGCCAGACTGTTCACATACTACTGCCTTGCACTGACTATCATGCCCACTTGACTTCTTAGATGGGATTATTTTTTTGCATGAAACATCTAATGGTGTGTACTCAATAAATTTTAAATAAATGAATTAACATCTAATTTTATAACTGCTTTAGCCTCTTATTATTCTTAAAGAGCCTGGGCTGTATTGTAGGGATAAACTCTTGAGGAACATCACAGCAGGAAATTTTTTAATCACCATTCCTCAGTGATTTCTCAAACCCTGAAAACAGTAAAATCAAGACAACACTAATCGTTTCTGGAAGTTGTCCATTACCTATAGCTTGGTTTTCCAGCTATTTTATGGCAACTAATTCACTGTTTCTTTGTGGACTATTTTCATATTTACAAATATATATTTGCAAATTATGTACATATGTGTGTGTTTCATTTACATTAGAAGAGGCCTTCTTTGAGCAATTTGATACGTCCTGTTTTCCTCTTGGAGATCAAGCTGCTGAAGAGAGGTCTTTCTGACAATGGTCTCACAGGAAGTGAGTGTCAGGCAAAGGCTATTATTCATGGCCACCACCTTTTCATCATGGTAGGGGATTTTCTTTTTTGATGCATTAACCTTAATGCGAACAGAAAGAGCCTTGAGGAGGAGGGTAGGATAAACCTCAAGTAAGTCCTAATGACAACCTAAGGTTTGTTTCTTTTCAGAGAGGATGATCTTCCACCCAAATGCTCTATTTCTGCCAAAGCATTTCACACGGAGGTGTCCTCCTCAGAGAACAACACGCTGACCTCTTCCAATACCTACAGCAGTCGATACTGGAACAACAACCCCAAAGTTCATGGGAACACGGAGTCATTCAACCACTTCAGTGACTTGCGCCAGTCTTTCTCCTTCCACTCAGGCAATGCCACCGTCCCATCCATCTATGCCAACGGGAACCATATGGTCCTGGGTCCACATAAGACTCTGGTGGTGACAGCCAATAGAGGCTTATCACCACAGGTCATGCCCAGGAACAATGGCTCCGTCAGCAAGAAGCCCCGGCCCCCTCATACACCCTCCTACACCATCAGTCAAGCAACATTGGAGCGGATTGGTGCAGTACCTGTCATGGTGCCAGCCCAGAGTCGGGCAGGGTCCCTGGTATAAGACGCAAGGGAATGTTGTGCTCAGCAAAGGATAAATGGAGTGCTCCTTACAAGGGGATGGTGGGGTGGGAAGTGGTGGCAAAGATAGCCTTTCTTCATGATCCTGTTAGCAAGAGCACAAAAAGAAGGCAGTGCTGTTTCCTGGCCACCAGGATGTGTGGTGTGGACTGGAATACTCTGTTGTGACGAACTGTTTCCCTACTACAGATGCCCTCGGATTCTGTTCAGATAGCTGCATCTCAAAGACGTGCCAAGCCAAGGAGAAAGATCTAGGAGCAGAACAGCACCTAAAACCCGAACTGTGATCCAGATGGACTCTTTTTAATTGATACCTAACTTCATAATTTTCGAGACTGAAGTGCCAGATGAAGTTTAAATAATAAAATTATTTAAAACTATAGGTGTCTTTAGAAAAAATAGTGAGCACCCTTGTGACATATTCTGCCTCTCCCAGTTCCCTAAAGAGGGCTTCATGATGTAATGCTTAATATTGATCCCAAAGGGCTGGCTCCTTTATCACAGAATCAAAACTTTTTACACAAACAATAGTCTGTGGGAAGTAGGGGAAAAACTGGAAAACCCTCCATATTTATTTATTTATCTCTTCCTGAACCATGAATTTCATATTTGGAATTTGTTGTATTGACAGATTCTTGCCTGTCTGCGTTGTTCTAGGGTCTGTTACAGATCCATGGCAATTTCTGCTTATTATTTCCTGGGAAAATATTTTTAAAACTATTGTGTTTTTAAATACATGAAAAGCACAGGGCTAGGAAAGGGAAGACCCAAGACCCGGTTCAGTGGTTGTATTCAGCGAGCCCAGTCGGAGGCGCTTCCTGAGAGTGCAAGGTCATGTGGTGAGACGGGACAGGCGTGAGGAGCCCTGACCTCGCCTGCCAGTGCCCCAGGGGTGGCCCAGGAGGCAGCACCGGATACCTTAAGTAGCTAGGTAGATAATTCCTCCTTTTTTGACAAGTAGAAGTTAGTCTGTTGTTACAGGAAGGGCAGGGATGGTGTGTTTCAAGATAACTTTTTTTGAAAAAGAGGTAAAACAGGAAATGAGGTGTCTCCCTGGGTGCCGCTGGGAAGATCTGCCCATACTTGACAGCTCAGGTTTGCATTCTTGACCAAATTATTTCACATCATCACCATGAACTGACTCCTTTCATGATGAATTACCTGGCTTGGCTGGCCATGCGGTTCACCAGATTCATTGACGAGCTCCCCACCCCAATTTGTGCTATGAAGTTCTGGCTGTACTCATGTTAGGACTATGTCGCCTTAATCACACTTTAACTCATCAATGATTTCTCCGCACATTCATTTCCTGAATGACTTATGACACTGATCCCAAGGTTCAGTATGAGCATCTTTTCTTCCCTAGGTGCTCTTAGCCTCCCTTTTACCACCGTAGTTTTTGCCTTTCTTCCCTACAAGGCCTTTCTTGGTCTTTCTGGGCAGTGGCCACCTAATGTCTTTCCAGTTATTTGATTCAGTGGAAACAGTTTCTACATACACTTTCTCTCTAAAAGGGCCATTGCTCAGAACCTATCACAATCATTTTTATGTTGATAAAAAGTGGAATTTACCTTAGCATTACTTATATTTTCCATTTGATCTTGACTTTGTAAAAATTTAAATAAAATGTCTATACTTTTTATAAAGAAAAATGAAAATACCATGTCACAGAAAAGATACTATCAGATGTTTAGAAAGCATTTATCTTGCATTTCTTTATTCTTTCTAATTATCTAAAATAATAAAAAGTTTATTCATATAAAAGAAGTTGTCATTAATTATCATAATACTAATGGGTATGTGATTTTTTAAAATTTACTATTTCCCTTAATGTTGGATGCATTTTTCCATTTTGTTAAATATTCATATTAACGAGGATGTAGTGTTTGAACAATTGTTTAACCTTCTCTCACCATTAGAAATTTAAGTTGATCCAGTTTCTTACACATATAACTGAAGATGTCATGATTCTCTTTGTACACTGATCTGATTTTTTATTTCCCATTCTATAATTTTACAAATCCTGAGTTTGTGCCTGCTCTTTTAGTCCTGGAATCTATTACTTACCACAGTGCCTACTACATTGTTGGGTATATACATGACATATAAATTGCCAAACCAGGTTATGGGCATGATTGTACCTCTTGATATATATTGGATCATACTTTTCTAGGAGTGTAAGACATTTTAACTTTTAAAATTTTAAAGTCATGTTTACATGCAGCTGTAAGAAAAATAGATTACAAATACTTTTTAATCTGCTTTCTAACAGTGACACTTTGTGTGACTATTGTATAATTTTACAAATTGACAGTTACAATTCATCAATTTTGTTCAGAGTTCAGTTGTCTTGCTTGCACAGTATATATGTGTACATGTGTATGCATTTAGTTATATGCAGTTTTATCATGGAGAAGTTCATGTGACTATCACACATTTGATATTTAGTGTTCCAGGACTGGTCTTTTATAGTCTGGTCATTTTTCTCCTCCTTAAGTCTTCAATCCCTGAATATCACCATTCTGTTCTCCATCTCTGTCATTTTGTCATTTTGAGAATGCTACATAAATGGAATGAAATATGTAACCATTGAGAACTCGGTCCCCCCTCCCACACAGAATAATTTACTTGTGATCCATACACGTTGTTGGATGTATCTGTAGTTCCTTTCCTTCTTATAGCTGGAGAATAGTCTAAGCTATGGATGTACCAAGAATTCTCTTACGCACTGAAACATCTGCAGGAGTTGGCTTTGGGTAATTAGGAGGAAGCTGATGAAAACATTCATGGCTGGGTTTTAGAATAAACTCTGTTTTTGTTTCACTGGAGTAAATGCTTAGTGCAGTTTCTGGGTTACATTTGATAAGTGCATATTTAATTTTGGAAGAAAAGATACACTCTTTTCCAGAGAGGTTGTACAGTTTTAATTTTTTCCAGGAAATATCAGCAATTCAGTTTCTCTATTCTCAGGTGCATTGGGGATCATCAGTACTTTAGCTATTTTGATTCCTAGGTAATGATACCTCCTGTGGCTTTACTTTGCACATTTCACCAGTTAATGATGGATGGCATCTTTTTATGTGCTTGTGTCTCATCTCTGTATCCTCTTTCCATGCCTTTTATCCATTTTCTAGATTGCTTATTTTTAAAATGTTTTTGCACTTTAGTTTTGAAAGATATGTTTTAAGTGAAACTGTTTTTTTCTTTTTTTGAGACAGGATCTCGCTTTGTACTTCAGGCTGGCCCTGAGCTCACTGTGTAGCCCAGGCAAGCCTTGAACTCAGCAGTCCTCCTGTCTCTGCCTCCAGAGTGCTGGGATTGCAGGCTTAAGCCACCACACCCAGCACTGTAGTATGTGCTGAATGCTGGTGGGAGTGAGTCACCATGCCTGGTATTGTTGTATGTGGCTACCCAGGATGAAGTAAGGACCTTGGACTTGCTAGACAGGCAACAGAAGCACTGAGCTAAATTTTCAGCCCTTCAACTTTTTTGTAAGCACATAGTTTAAGTTGTTTTCTGTCAGTTAGGAGTTTGCCCTTCCTTTCTTTTCTTGGCTCTTCCACAGAGCAAAAGTTTAACTCTAATGTGGTTCTGCTAGACACAGTGGCTCTCCCCTGTAAGTGTGGCTATTGCGCTTGGGAGGCTGAGATGGGGGATTGCAAGTTCAAGGTTAGCTTGAGCATTATAATGAGGACTAGCTTCAAAAATATTAATATGGTCCAATTTATCAATTTTTTAATTTTATAGGTTATAGTGTCTCTAGGACTTGTGAACCCAAGTCCTAAAGAATTTCATGTTACTTTTAACCTGAACCCAAGTCCTAAAGAGTTTGATATGTTTTATCCCCAAAATAATGGTAATTATAATGGTAATAATGGTAATGTAAATGGTAATTTACATTAAATTCTATGGTTTATTCAAGATTTTTTTGAGGTTCAGGTGGTGGATTTTGTATTTGTTTGTATCGCTTATAGAAGTCTTTTTGCTCTGTGTCCTTCTAGTAAATGGCTTTGTTTGTTTGTTTTGCAGGACCAGGGAATGAACTCAGTCAGGCCCTTGTGCTTACAAGGAAGATATAGCACCACAGAGCTAAATCTCAAGCAGCTTTGTATTTCTGAAAAGTGTCATTTATACATATTTATGTGAGTCTTTAAGTTCATTTGCTACTCCATGGGCTTTTTTCTGGGTTATCTCTCCACTAGCATCATGTTGGTCACGAGAGCTACTTAGATAACTCTAACAGCCAGAAAAGTGGTTTCTCCCATTTCATTCTTTTTTATAGTTTTAATTATTTGAGATCCTATATCTTTCTTTATATATATATAATGCATATTATATATAATATAGTTTTATATATTTTATATATTTATATATATAATCAAACACTTTGCTCGTTTCATAGGTTTTTCATTAAACCTATGGAATCAGTTTGGGAAGAATAATATCTTAACTATGTTGACTCTTCCAGCTTGTGAACGTGATCTGTCTCTAAATCTTTGGTTGATGTCACCAGTATGTGGCACCATATATACGTGTATTGTTGGATTTGTGACTAATTACTTCATTTTTAAAGCAATTATAAGAGTAACATTGTTTTATATATGTTTGTTGTTAGAAAATTAAAATGTAATTTTATGTATGTATAAGTTCTGTAGCCTGCAACCTTGTTAACTTCCATTTGCTTTAATATTTCTTTTTTGTAGATTGCTTAAAATTTTCTACATAGCATGATTATGTTACCTGAAGTAGGGAAGTTTTTATTTCTTCTTCTTCAATCTGTTTGCTTTTTATTTTTTTCTCACCTTATTGCTTGGCTAGAAATTATAGTACTATATAAAATAAAACTGATGAGTATGATACCCTTCTTTTACTCACAATCTTGGGGGAAAGTATTTGCTCCTGACCAGCAAATACTATGTTATCTACAGATGTTTAATATCCATTGAAGAAGTTTTACTGTTACTAGTTTCCCTGAATTTCTTTTTTAAATTGTGAATGAGTATCTGGTTTTGTTAAAGGTTTTTCTTTATCATCTAATTTTTGTTCTTTAGCTTGTTAATATGCTGGGTTACACTGATGAATTTCAAATACTGAGCCTGTTGGTCATAGTATATAATTGTTGCTGAATGTGATTTGCTAGAATGATGTTAAGAATTTTTATTTGTAAATTCATAGAGTTCTCTAATGAAATACTCTGAGCCTGGAGTTATCAGTTTTCAATTGCTTCAGGTTCTTTAATGGACTAGTCCAGCTGCCTGTATTCTTTTTTTATGAAATTTAGTAGGTTTTTGGAGATATTGATCCATTTTTCCAGGTTGTCACTTTTAGCATGAAGTTATTTATTTCTTATTATTTTTCCAGTGGGAGCAAGATCTGTAATGATATCCTTGTTTAATTCTTCATGATTGGTGCTTTCTACATTTTTCATTTGTGTCAGTCTTTCTAGAAATTTGTCAACTCTGTTGACTTTTCTCAGTGGAACAGCTTTCTGTTTCTTTAAAACTTTTCTCCATTATTCTATTTTTATCTTCTGTTGTTATTTCCTGTCTTCAAATTGTTTTGGATTAAATTTTATTTTTCTTCTTGGAGTGGAAACCTAGATTATTGATTTTGAACTATTGTTCTCTTCTTATATAAATACTTAAGGCTGTAATTTCCCACCCATGACTGCTTTAACATGCTATATTTTCATTTTCATAAACTTCTACATATTTTTACCATTCATGTAGATTATTTAGAAATGTATTATTTAATTTCCTAGTTAAGTTTTTTGTTGTTTTTCTGGTAATCTCTAGATTGATGTTGTTATAGTCAAAATATTTGATATGATTTTAATTCTTTAAGTTTTTTGAAGTTTGTTTTATGGCTTTGCCAGAAAACGACTGATATTTGTACATATCCCATAGGTTTTCAAAACAATTGTTCTGCTGTTTTGGGGTCAAGTGATCAACCAACCACTTAATTATATATGTCAAATAAATTCTCTTGGATAATTGTGTTGGTCAGCTCTGTAGCCTTACTAGTTTTCTACCTAGTAATTTAATTCCTGAAACCAGGGTGAAGTCATTAACTATAATTACAGATTTGTATACTGTCTTTCCTCTTTCACTTTTATTAGTTTTTGCATCATATAATTTGAGGCTCTCTTTTTCAGTGCACATGTGTCTTTATCGCAGATTTATCCCTTTATCATCATAAATACCCTGTTGTGTTGTACTAATTTTACTTATTCTGAAGTCTACTTTATTGGACATTTAAAAATTAATATTCATGTGGTATACCTCTCTCACCTCCCATTCCAACATTCCTGTGCCATTGTACATTAACTTGGTTTCTTATAGACAAAGTATTAGAGGCTCAAATTTTAGTATTTACTGCCTAATTAATCTCCTAATTGGTATATTTAGGTCATTTACATATAAGGTTATTGTTGACATCTTAGGACTTAAATCTGGTAATTTTTATTTTCTGTTACCCTTTGTTTCTCTATTTTTTGTTCTCCTTTTGTTGGTTACTCAAACAAGTTTTAGGATTCCATCTTCACTTGTTTATGACTTTTTCAGCTTTTTATAGTTTTTTTTTTTTTTTTTTTTTTTTTTTTTTTTTTTTTTTTTTTTTTTTTTTTTTTTTTTTTTTTTTTTTTTTTTGAGACAGGGTCTCGCTTTTTAGTTCAGGCTGGCCCTGAGCTCACTATGTAGCCCAGGCAAGCCTCCAACTCAGCAATCCTCCTGTCTCTGCCTCCCGAGTGCTGGGATTACAGGCATGAGTTGCCATGCCCGGCACTGAGGTGTGTGGTATTGATTGCTGGTGGGTGTGAGTCACCACACCCAGCACTGTATGTGGTTATCAGGGTCGAACTCAGTACCTTGTGCTTGCGAGGCAGGCACCGGAACCACTGAGCTAAATTTCTGGCCCTGCTTTTTATAGTTTTTAAAAGTGTTTTAAAATATTCAGACAACATGCCAGTCTTTTTTTGTATCAGTATTTTACAATTTTGAGTGTAGAAAGTGTGCATAGGTCCCTTTGCTTTCCCTCTTTTAAAGTACTCTTTTTGAGTATAAGATGTTGTATAGTTTTGGTTTCAGTAATGAAAAGGAAACTTATGAAGAGAACGTCATTGTATATACCCTTTCTTCTTTTTGTTACTTTTTCCTTATGGCCAGGATTACTTCTTTTTTCATTCCCTTTTTGTTTGAAGACCTCTCTTTCTCTGTCCCTCAGACTTCTTTTTAGCCAATCTTAAGGGTAAATATTTTAGCAACAATGTTGTTTTCTTTTGAGAACATTTATCTTTCCCCTTCACTCCTCTTTGGGTATCATATGTTTATGCAGTTGACAATTCTTTCAGCAGCTGAAAAATTTTGGCATGCATCCACCGTCTCTTAAAATATTCATTCAGCCACTCGTTTCATCATATCTTTCTGAACTCTGATGATGGGTATTTTGTTACTGTCCTTGTTCTGTGTGTTTCCTCTTTTTCTACTTGTTGTTCAGACTGATTAAATTGTACTTATCTGTCCTCCCGGCTTACTGTCATCAACTATTTTCTGTCATTTCTGGTTTACTGTTGAGCTCATCCAACAAGTTTTTATTTCAATTACTGCCTTTCTTTAAACTTTCTCTCTCTCTCTCTCTCTCTCTCTCTCTCTCTCTCTCTCTCTCTCTCTCTCTCTCTGTGGTACTAGGGATAGAACCCAGGCCCTTCTGCGTCCATGGTTGGCATGATACCACTTGAACTAAATCCCCAGCCCTAATTACTGCTTTTGTTTTTAGTTTGATAACTTCTTAAAATTTAATTTCAGTTGCACCGAGATGTAACTTACATAAGATTCATGAACCTAAACTATGTGTACCACTGGTTTTTGATATGTTTACAGAGTTGTACAAACCATCATTATCTAATATTAGGACACCGTTGTTAATCTGGAAATAAATTTGTCCCCATGAACACTTGGTGTCTCATCACGTTCCACCTCTAGCCCTAGAAAACCAGCCAGTTTACTTTCTGGCTCCTCAAACTTGCCTATTCTAGTCATTACATATAAATGGCATTATATAATCCATGGAGTCTGTGTAGGTATGAATAGTGTATTTTACTTAGGTGAAGTTTTTCAGGTTCACCCATGTTACAG
>PVIC010006786.1:0-53105 GCA_004025085.1 Thryonomys swinderianus
TTTTTTTTTTTTTTTTTTTTTTTTTTTTTTTTTTTGGTAGAGGGAAGGATAGCAGGTAGTTGTATTTGAATGACAATTTTTTGGGCCATCTAGGAAATTGTATATTTGTAACATTTACATGATAAAAGGTTTTAGAAAAGTGAATGTAAATAACTCTTAACTATTGTCTGGAAAAAGTATCTTAAAAAAACAATTAAATCAGGATATGCAGTGGAAAAAAAGTTGTTTTGAATCAGTGACATGCTTTTCAAAGGTTAAATAATCAACTATAGTATGTAAAGTCTCAAAATATTTCATCTTACCTAACCATTGTATAGAATTAATTCGCTTCAACTTGTTAAAAATGAATTATATCTAATTATTCATAGGTTGATTATATATCCCAGTTTTTCTCAGTCCCTCTATACACCAATCTGCCTGCTGTAATCAATAAAAGCATCTACTTTCAATGAATTTGTTGTCACTGAATTTCAATGATAAATAATAGAGTCACTGCACGTATTCAATATATGGTCCAAATGTGTTGAAAACAACCAGATCATGCCCCTTTCACGCACCTCCACCCTACCACATATTTTCTCATCGTCTGTGTATAATTTTCAACGGCTATCAGATAATTATTACTTAATTGTGATAAAGCATAGGAGAAAAAACACACACACACACAAGAATGCAGTCTGGTTAAACACTTTTCAAGTAATGAAGACCAAATTACTTCCATGCCATTTGGTAATAGTTCCCTGGTCCAGTTCTAACCAATCGCCGTGACTTCCTTGTTTTGTTAAATTAGGTCTGAGTGATTTCAAGAGGGCAGGAGCATGCGGGGACCACTGTGACCATTTGGTTTCCTGTTAAATCTCCCAGTTGTAGGGTTCTGCCATTTGCTGACACTGACTGTTGAGGTCAAGCAGAGAACCCTCAAAGTCACAAAGGATATAGCCATGAAGAACATCTCCTTACTCTTGTGCTACTTCTCCAAAGTGATTGGAAGACCTGTTTTCACCCATGGCAAATAAATATTGTATTTAAGTGTAGTGTTAGAGAAATAGTTGAGAGGGAAGGAAAAATGTCCAGTTTTGCTTTAGACTATTGTGTTTAAAAAGGTAGAAGGATCATTGGTAAAATGCTGCATGAACTTTACTATAGTTCACAAAATATCTCAGCTGTCAAGAGGAAATACTGCTTTCTCAGTTTGCTTTGTAATTTGTGCTTCTAAACTGTCCATGTCCGGAATATCTTTGTATTTTCATGCACCCCAGTGCAAAGACTTCTACTAACTCTTGAAGAAACATTTATCAATTGAGCAAATATTCTTTCTAACTTACACATACCTTAGATTCTAAAGTAAGGTAAGTTATATCCAAAAGTTATAACAAAATATGTTCCTTCTGTTCTCAGAATTCAAAGGTATTTAAGGTCTGTGTGTTTGGGTGTATGTGCATGTGTGTGTGTGTGTGTGTGTGTGTGTGCATGTGTGTGTGTGTGCATGTGTGTGTGTCAGACAAGAAAAATCAGTCCGAGAGGAGAAGGCTGCAATATTACTCTACTTTCACTGTTATAGTGTTGAAGTGTTGACATGCTTCCTTCTGAAATAATCAGTGGCTTTTTTAAAAAATGCAGCATGTAGTGATTAGAATATGCATACCATGAATGGTACTAAAACTTTTTGTGAATCAAATTCTTTCAGCTCTCAAGAGTTTCCCTAACTAGGCACAGATTCAAGAAATCTCTCAGTGATTGCCTTGTTTACCAGAGAGTGATTGAAAAGTACATACGCTAAATCTCCAAATTCTGAAAAGCTCTACAAGGGCAGGGATAATTCAGACAATTTAAGAAAGTAGTTTTAGTTTAGTTTATGAATGATGGTATTGTATTATTATTTTCTTCTTTCTGCCTTTCTGTAGCCTTAAAAGTATCTGGAAATATGTCTTTTCTACAATTCATCTAATTTTGTTGATTATATATATCCGGCAAAAACCTTTAGTTTAAAAGTGATGTGTGTGTAAGTCACATTCATTATGTATACACACACACACACACACACACACACATTACCTTGTACTAGGCACTGGACTGAACTAAATAAGAATACTTTTTTTTTTTGAGTCAGGGTCTCGCTCTGTAGTTCAGGCTGGCCCTGAGCTTACCATGTAGCCCAGGCAAGCCTCAAACTCACAACAATCTTCCTGCCTCTGCCTCCCAAGTGCTGGGATTACAGGCATGAGCCACCACACCCGGCACAGTGGTACTGATTCCTGGTGGGCATGAGTCACCAGGCCCAGCACTGTGGTATGTGGTTATCTGGAATCAAACTTGGGACCTTGTGCTTGCTAGGCAGACACCGGAATCACTGAGCTAAATCCCTGGCCCCAAGAATACAATTTTAAAGTGAATTAGAGCTAGGTATGTAGCTCAATGTATTTACATATTAAATTTACAACTTACAACAAACCTATGAACACACAGCCCTGAATTTGAGCCCCATCACAATACACACACACACAGAAGTTACCATTTTCCCTCCCACATGGATTTTATAGTCAGAGAGAAGAATGTAAAGAAATAATTAAGGCTGGAGATGTATCTCAGTGGTACAACATTTTAGCATGTGTAAGGCTCTGCATTCCATTCCCGAGTACTATAAAAACAAAAACAAAAAAACAAAACCAAAAAAAAACCTACAAAATTCTGTGGCTTGGACAATAAGGATGTATTTATTACAGCACAGTGGCAGCAGAGAAGAGAATGATTCATAATCAACTCTTTATGGATTTTTTTTTTTTGAGACAGGGTCTTGCTTTGTAGTTCAGACTGGTCCTGAGCTCACTATGTAGCCCAGGCAAGCCTCAAACTCAGCAATACTCCTGCTTCTGCCTCCTGGGTGCTGGGATTACAGGCTTGAGCCACCATGCCTGGCACTGTGGTATGTGGTACTGATTGCCAGTGGGCATGAGCCACCACACCCAGTATTGTATGTGGTTACCGGGATCGAACCAGGAAACTTGCACTTGCTAGGCAGGTGCTGGAACCACTGAGCTAAATCTCTGGCCTTCTGTGTGGAATTTTTGTTTTTTTTCTTTGAGACAGGGTCTCGCTTTTTAGTTCAGGCTGGCCCTCAGCTCACTATGTAGCCCAGGCAAGCCTCGAACTCAGCAATCCTCCTGCCTCTGCCTCCCAAGTGCTGGGATTATAGGCCTGAGCCACCAGGCCCAGCTGTCTTTTTTTTTTAAAGAACACCTTTCAAACATACATGGTTAAAATACACCTTTAACAATTAGTAAAGTTTGTCATATAAATGTAGTTGAAAGTGTTCTATACAAAATTCATCATGTGGGCCGGAGGGTTAGCTCAGTGGTTCTGGCGCCAGCCTCGCAAGCGCAAGGTCCTGAGTTTGATCCCCAGTAACCACATATAATGCTGGGCGTGGAGACACACCCACCAACAATCAGCACCGCATACCACAATGCTGGACGTGGTGGCTCACGCCTGTAATCCCAGCACTCAGGAGGCAGAGACAGGAGGATTGCTGAGTTCGCGGTGGCTTGCCTGGGCACCATAGTGAGCTCAGGGCCAGCCTGAACTACAAAGCGAGACCCTGTCTCAAAAGCAAAAAAAAAAAAAGAAAAAAAAATTCATCATGTGAAAAGGCTGAGTACCTAGGAAGCACAAATGAAGTGTCCTAGTATAAGGATCATTTTCCTTTAATGTAATTATTTTCATGATTTGTATATATATGATAAAGCCTTTGAATTTTCTCAGCTGTTCTTTTTAATATAAACTAATATCTAAACTTCATTTCTTTTATTTACCTTCACCAATAAGGTAATAAATCCTCACAAAGGCATTACCAACCCCAACTCTGATTTTATAATTCTTTTTATGATACAGTTATTAATTTATCATTGGAAAGAGTAGTGAGGGTTGACATTGGGTTGAAGGTTGATATTCCTATTGAGAAGTTAAGTGGATGTCACACTGTCTCTGAGAACTCTGAATAGTATAAATCATAAATCTCTGAATAAAAGGCTATTTCCTAGATACTGTCAATGATAACTGTAATGCAGGTGATCCTCTACATGGAGACAGTTAATGTATCTCCCCTTTCTAGGATACTATGTGACTAAATCTTTCATGAACCTCAGAGAATCGAGATCAGTAATCTCCCAGGGACCCTCCGATTCTGTGAATGGTTCCATGGAACTCTCCTTATGATAGACAATAGTAAGATCATCTCAAGTGAAAAGTGTTCCTGTGAATGATCTCACCTGTTCAGTCACATCTTTCCTTCCAGTTCAAAATAGTTCCTTCCCTGAAACGGAATGGCTCACGAATACAAGGCTGTAGAAAATTCTTTCTTTCTAAACAAGCACATAAGCAAGTGAACGTAGGAAGGCTCCTGCCCTTCGAAAATGTAATGTGTCCTTTTAAATCAATTTTGAAATAGACTCTCAAGGCAAGGAAATCCAACTGCATGTCACAACATCTGCTCGAGTGCATTTACTTCCAGCAGAAACAATAACGCAACTCCATGCGGCACTTAGATTGCTGAAAGAGACCCAATTGCTAAAAAGATGCAATACCAAAATAGACATTTGTAAAGGTTTGTCAACTCCAATGAAGTGGTTTCTGTGGACTCGGCACTTTCCCATGCCCCTCCGTATTTCCTCAATCCTGTAAAAGCTAAATAAAAAGGCAGATGCTGCTAAAATGATGAAACCTTAATATAACCTTTTTAGTAAGAGATAAAAACATATTGATTGGTGACTGCTGAAGGACATCATTAAACTCTCGATATTTGATTTCATTTCTTCTTTTCTTATTTTATTTATTTATTATTCAGCTGCCTCCAGGCATCTCAGCACTGACTGACCCAGCTAGTTCAACTTTTAAAGAATTTCTCTCTCCAAGAAGGGCTGATGTATACATGATAATCTGTTTGGCGGCTCTCATAATGGCCTATGAATAAAACATATGGCAACGAGGTTGTAGTTGAAATGGTTTGCTATGAGTTACCAAATAGAATGTCTGGAAGCCTGGAGAGCTTTGCTATGGTTAATCCCTGAGACCTGGAATCTCATTCTTGCCACAAAACAATCCACAAGGCTGTGGCTAACCATTAGCCTTCTGGTCAACCACTCTGTAATAACCCATTAAACAAAACCAAATGCTAGGGGCTGGATTTGAACGATGTGCTCTAATTGTGGCAGAAAGCAAGCTCTGCTTTTAGAAGGTACTTATATACTGTATCCTTGAAAATGAAAGGAAATGTTGAGTTGATGAGATAGGACAAGAAGTCTGAAAGCCAAGGTGATAAAGCTAGAAAGCTCCATCTGTTACATTTAATGATGTACACATTGAAATCAAAATGCAAAATTACCTATTTGGTTCCTTAAATATTACAGAGAAGTGATTGGATTTTTCCCTTTGATTACCTGTTGAGACCAAGACACATTTATGACTACAACAAAAGAAAGGGCTATACTATAATCACTGCATTGGCAAATCAAAGAGGCAAAACCTGTCCCTGGTTGGGTGGGTGTGTTGGGTGGATAAAATCAGAGAAGAATTATTTAATGTAACCATTCCCACACAATGTGAGAACAATTGTTATAATTCAGGTTTGTTTTTAAAGCATAATCATTCAAAAAAAAAAACTGCTTAGAAGACACATTTTTCCTGGCAGCCTCTCCTTTTGTGTACTGGCTTTGGCCATTAATGCTCTGATTCCATTCTTGAATATGTTTCATATTTGATCTCTAGTGGAGGGAATTATAAATGGACATCTTCATGATTGTGTGCTATTGCTGTGTAACAGCTGCTATTGACTAAACAACTTTCCTGGGGCTTTTGTCTCTCAGCCAGTTGCTCTCATCACCTCTGACACACTTTGTACTTCTCACCATTATTCTATATTTCAATTAAAAAAATTAAATGAAACTTGGATACTCTTACATTTGCAATTTATATTGCATTCTGATGAGTCTTGAAAATAAGCGTGATTTTGAGGGTATATGTGTGGGTTTTTTATAACATTCAGCATTCGGTCAAGAATACTGTCAAAATACAGAGGCATAATTAATGTAAAATTATAAATTAATGTCTAGGACACATCTACTTTTAAAATGTTATAAATAATAAAATTTGCATCTACTGCATATTTATAAGGTCTCTGTACATTATTTATGCAACACAATTGTAAGATTTAGGTAACTTAATTTAAATATAATATCTAAATCTTAATAAATCACTTTTGAAATCTATTGCATTTTTTTTGAAATCATTTTTTTGAAATCATAAACAAATGCCTGTTTCAAAAATTATCTTTAAAAAAAATCAAATCTATTCCTGAAAAGATTCAGGGGAAAAAAACTTCAGTAGCACCTAATTTATCAGCATAACTGTAGAATGAAGTGTTCCATATAAGCAAATTTCCTGGTAATTGTAGCTTGCCCTTTTCTGTATGTTATGAAAATCAAATGAGACGAAGTAGAGAAAAATAGTTTAAATCTTTAAAAATGTATTATAATGGACACTAGTACTTTCATCATGCTATTAATTCACTTTTAAAATATATTATTCTTTCTTTTTTAAAATAAAAAATCTTTTTTCTTTTTTGCAGTACTGGGGATTGAACTCAGGCCATTGTGCTTCCAAGATAGGTATGGTACTACTTGAGCTAAATCCCCAGCCCAAAATATATTATTCTTATAAAATATAACTTTATCTGTACGTCTTAACTGAGATTTATAACTACCATTGTTAACTGTGGAGTTTCCAAATTATAAAACAAATCTCTGAAGTATCTTTTTTTTTGAGACAGGGTCTCACTTTGCAGTTCAGGCTGGCCCTGAGCTCACTATGTAGCCCAGGCAAGCCTTGAACTCAGTAGTCCTCCTGTCTCTGCCTCCCAAGTGCTGGGATTACAGGCATGAGCCACCATGCCTGGCTCCCTGAAGTATCTTGTTCCCAGTTATGGCTCCACATGGCCACGTTTTGTGGTACTGCTGTTTCATTTTGTTCTTTATTGTGTTCTGTCTTCTTGCTTTGTGACACTATAAACAGTCCCTTTCTGTCCCTTCTTCACTCTCTGTCCTTCCTTTTCTTCTACGGCTGGTATCTTTCAGAGCTGAGGCAACAGATAAATGCATTGAAATTTGTCCAAAGAGTAAACAGATCTATGTCAGGATCCATCATGCTCTGTAAACTTAGGTGGATGTGCTTTTATTGTAAAACTTTCAGAGCATATATTTAGGCTACTAAATTTACATTCACTGAACAGGTATTTATTAAGTGCTTAGCATGTTTTTGCTACATAATTATACACAGAGAATGTTCTTGGGATGCTTACACTTTGACAGGCAAATATAAAACATATGATTACTCAAATATTTAATCACACTGGAAGGTGCTCTGAAGAAGAGGCACAGGGTGCTCAGAGAATATTTCAGGACTGAATCCTGCAGTGATCGAGGGAGGCTTCCCATGTAGACTGAGACCCTGAGGACAGGATTAAGAGGTCAAATACAGAAGACGACATATGAGTAAATCGTGTGGGGTTCAGAGACTTTTATTTCCAGAATCGTCAACCTAGATGCTATGGTGAATTTAAAGGACACTTGGATAAATGGGTAGTTGACTAATCTCTTGTAAAGAATTTAGAAAATGTCTTTGATGGTCAACTTCCTTTACCTGCTTTCTTTTTTCTAGAGCTGAAAGGAATTCTTCTTTAAATTCTCAATGCGTTTTCTATTTCATTGTGGAGTAAGACTCCTTGGTAACCATGGTATTTATGCTGACTTACCTGGAGGATAAATTTCCAGTTCCAGACTATGCTCTGCTCACAGTGTGACTGTAGGGCTCTCACTGATGGCAGGTGGAGCTTTGCCTGTGTATCCAGGAAAGCCCCCTGCCCTCCGGGTCCCTGTCAGGCTCCTCTGGCAGAGAGCCTGGAAATAGCAGCGAGTCTCTAAGGAAACAAGCTCTCCACAGCATCCCGGGAGAGGCAGTGAGAATGGAGACAGAAGAAACAGGGAACAGAAGGGCAGCTGGACCTGCACTTGATCCTGCAGGGAGGAGCAGTGCGAGGCGAGGAGGCGGCAATTCCAAAGGAATGAAACTCTGCATTCCATAAAATCCTCACTATTACAGCTACAGGTTTTTTTTTTTTTTTTTTTTTTTTGGAGACAGGGTCTAGCTTTGTAGTTCAGGCTGGCCTGAGTTCACTGTGTGGCCAGCTCAGGCTGGCCTCAAACTCACAGCAATCCTCCTGCCCCTGCCTCCTGAGTGCTGAGATGACAGGCATGAGCCACCACGCCCAGCACTGTGGCGTGTGTTTACCAGAGCTCAAACTCGGAAGCTTGTGTTTGCAAGGCAAATGCTGAAACCACTGAGCTAAATCCTCCACCCTACATAATATATCTTAACTCTTATTTTTTCCCATTCCCCTGCCCTCAACTCTCTCATGCCCTGTGCACATAAGCTTTGCTTCATTTATTTTTTTTTTCCTTCTTACCAACAATTTGTTCCCTTCCAGCACACTTGGAGTAGTGAGGCATATGTGGATATTTCTGGCTTCAACCGCAGATGGGTGTGTTTGTGCATATACATGGGAAATTTCAATAGTGTGTGTAAAAAGAGTTATCACACAGCAGTGTGGATTCAAAAGACATACATATGGGCCAGAGATTTAGCTCAGTGGTTCTAGCACCCGCCTAGCAAACACAAGGTCCCCTGTAACCACATGCAACCATTCCGGGCGTGGTGACTCACACCCAGCAGCAATCAGTACCACACACCACAATGCCAGGCATGGTGGCTCATGTCTGTCATTCCAGCACTCTGGAGGCAGAGGCGGGAGGATTGCTGTGAGTTCGAGGCTTGCCTGGGCTCCATAGTGAGCCCAGGGCCAGCCTGAACTACAAAGTGAGACCCTGCCCCAAAAACAAAGAAAAAGAAAGAGAGACATAGATTTTAGGCTTATTATTATTTTCTCTGATACCCTAGACAGCAGCCTTTCGTGCCCACCCTCCTCCACATGTGCGTGCTCTGGTGCTCCATGGCTAATCTTTGTGTTGGACCCTCAGGCATGGCTTCTGCACTTGCCGGTGGCCTTGCAAAACCCTACTCATCTAAAACATACTAGAACCAATGGAAGACTAACCGTCTCCTGGTGTAGAAAAGAGTTTTTGATTAGATTTAAACAGCTGTCATCTCTGAAATTTCCCTCTCTAAATCATTTTCTGCTTTCAACAAGCTCTTGTGCTTTGCTCTCTTGGATGGATGGTGCGGCTGGGACCCTTCTAACTACCCACGTTGACTGTGTCTCGCGGCATGGAACTGATGCATGTGTAGGAAATTCTTTACTAGCTCAAAAAGCACTTGGCTTAGGGAAATGGCAGTCTGATATCTTCTCCAGCGCAATCACTATTTTCCCTTTTTACTGAGCAAAATCCAACTACACAGACAACAATGTTGCTGCAGGTTGCATTGCTAAAAGCAGTTTGGAAAACTGTCATGACAATTATAACTTTTCATTTAACTTGAATGCAATGTGATATGAGGTGTGTGTGTGTGTGTGTGTGTGTGTGTGTGTGTGTGTGTGTGTGTGTTTAAAGCAGCGTGGACTTGTGGGAAATGACTATTAAAATATGAGAATGTGGAACCAACATTACATAATGGAAAATGACTAATGTTTTAAGGACAAATAGATTTTTAGATTGTGTTCATCTACATTTTAAAAATAAAATGGGAACAACTCCACTGAGTATTGGACTAAACATCCCCTCTGAAAATTTATAGATTATAACTGAAATGGCAGTTTTCTTGTTAGCTGTGATCAAAGTGTTTTGGGAATGTCTAAAAACATGTGAAAGTTGATTACACATTTTATTGCTGGCACCACACCGACCGGCCACCCATAGGACAGAGCAGTTGGGACTGTGTACCAGTTCCAACTAGCCTCAGGGAAAGAGCACACTGGGTTGAAACCTTTTGAAAACATTTGCCTGGCTCATTTAATCAAGTGACTTTTATAATTTTCCAGTTTTTCGCTTTATTTATTTCATATGACAAGAAGGAAAAATATCCTATTTCTGGCATTTAAACAAAGAATATCCATCATTTCAAAATTCATTTAAAGCCACATATACCTTCTTCATGAAAATTATCTGTACGGTTTGTCAGTGAAACAAAAGGCATAACCAGAATAATTCCATTTGATCTTAAAATAGCCAATATTTATCTTTAATTTTACCAACATGTCAAAGTCTTATTCACTTAGAATAACTCTGTCCTTCCTTTATATTTTGACAACAGAATGCATTTATATGGAATAAAGGGCTAGCTATGTAATCTGTGCTACTGGAGGGTGCCTCTTAGAGGAAAGGATATTGGGTAAATTATTTATTAATTTTATTTTCCAAAAGAGACTAAGCCAGTGTTTTCTAATAATGGAGGTGTAGTATTTATAATATTTAATGTAACCCTTTTAATCTCAGTGACTAAAAATGAATTTATGATGAAATAATCCATGTTACTCATTAAAATCACCATATAATCATATTTCCTTTCAGAAATGACCTATGTAAATGATTTTTATAAATTATTAGAGCAGTGGCAATACTTCAAAAGCTAACATTCAAATACAACTTGAATAAAATAAAATCACATTTTAAAATGCTTCTAATGAATCTCTTTGAATCAGAAAAATTTAAAATTTCAATGGGGTTTTTGTTATTTGTAAAATTTCATCTAGCTTTACCTCTCTTGTTTTGAAACATAAATCAAATCATATATACATAATGCTTAGTCCATAGGCTTTATATTACTAGTAGGCTGATATATCTCTGAATTTTTTTTTTTTATTTTTTGAGACAGGGTCTCACATTGTAGTTCAGGCTGGCCCTGAGCTCACTATGTAGCCCAGGAAAGCCTCAAACTCAGCAATCCTCCTGCCTCTGTCTCCTGTGTGCTGGGTTTACAGGCGTGAGCTACCCTATCCAGCTCTGTGATCTTTTTTTTTTTTTTAAGTACTCATTTTTGCCAAATAACGTATTAGGAGAACTAAAACATAGTAAAGAATACACATAATGATCATTCCCATATCCTGCTCAGAATGATAAGAAACTAAATAAAAGAAGTCACTGGAGAATGAGATCCAAAATTAAACAATGTTTATCTTCCTGTCCAAGTTTTACTTTTAATTTTTGCAATAAAATATCTATGTTTATATGTTTTATTTTCTGCCTTTCTTTAATGGCTCACCTTGGTGATTTTTCCCATTTTCCCTACTTATAGAATATTATTAATATATCCAGAAGTCCAAAAGCAACAGAAGAAACACATTCTTTGGAGTATTAGAACAAAAGAAATGAATGCCATAATGACAACCTTGCCCTCCAAACCATAGAGCTGTTTCATAGTGGCATTGAGAGGCTTGCAGATGAGAAAGTAAAAAATTAGTCACCTAAATTATTCAGAAAACACTTGGGTTCATGGATCAGTGCTGTGATTTAGTAGTTGAACAACCTTGAAAACATAATAACTGGTAGACTGAATTCTCTTTTTTTTTTTTTTTTTGAGACATGGTCTCGCTTTGTAGTTTGGGCTGGCTCTGAGCTCACTATGTAGCCTAGGCAAGCTTCGAACTCAGCAATCTTCCTGTCTCTGCTTCCCGAGTGCTGGGATTACAGGCGTGAGCCACCACGCCCGGCAAGACTGAATTCTTGAATCTGACACTATGGAAGTAACCACAACCCCTACCCCACAGGTTGATGTGAAGATTGACACACATCAGACACTTAAGCTCTGACTGGTACAAATGCATCTTGAAATCAAGGCTTAAGGAGGTGGCAGAAGATCCCTTCCCTAAGGGTCAGACTTTGACATTCATCAGCTAGTCACGCACAAGACCTGGTGAGCCTGTGTCTCTTCACCAATTGTTTCTGTTTTTGCTTGTTGTTACACAAAAGGCGACATCAAATTGGAGCAATTAGAAGAGTGAGAATTCTCAAAATCAGAGAGAAAATGAAAGTAAAGTCTTAGTCATTACCTCTTCCAGAAAGGAGGAGAAGAAAAAGGAGCTCGGGTTTGATGGATTCGATTCTGAACGTTGTTTCTTAAAAGGAATTTTTGTGTTAAGGGACAATGGAAAGATACCAAGTTAACAATACAAACCCAAGGGCAGGCCTCGTGGATATCAAAGAAATTGGCACTACAGGGATATTGTAGAATAAGGGAGTGTTTGAAAGAGAGGGCTGTGTATTTACCATTTTGCTTGATCTACATATCAAAAGCATCCTCTACTGTATATAGAAGATCCTTGCAGGAAAATGTTTCCTATGAAAAATAAAATAAAAAGGAAAGAAAGAAGAAAGTGCTGGAGGCCATGTCATTTTTGTTTCATCCTATTCTCTTCACAGATTTCAGGCCAGGTGCCCTGAGTAGCTCATGCAAACTCATACTTTCTCAGCTTGCCACAAACGCAAAGGGAGATGCCAGGCAACGAAGCCGCCACTAAACTGAACTGAAGTAATATAGCTGAGAAGTAAAGATCACAGAAAAACCAAGTAGCCTCCACGTGAAACAATGTGGCCATTTTTTCTATCTAATAATGTTTTATGTCATAAGATCCTATTGTGCTTATCAAGAAAAAGAGAAAATTTACTTGTCATTGAGAAATATTTTTATTTGATACTGTATCTCCTTAAGCATTTTGAATCAGTCATATTGAACAACTGAAAGGCAAATCTTCAAATTTTCAATGAGCTGAAACCCAGGTGATTAACTATAGGAAAACTTACATTATTCTAGCTACGGAATAGGCCTCATGGCCAGCACACTGATTCACGGAAAGATTTCTCTTTAATAAAAACATGGTACTCTTTCTCTTTTCTTTCTTTCTTTCTTTCTTTCTTTCTTTCTTTCTTTCTTTCTTTCTTTCTTTCTTTCTTTCTTTCTTCCTTCCTTCTTTTCTTCCTTCCTTCCTTTCTTTCTTTCTCTTTCTTTCTTTCTTTCTTCCTTCCTTCCTTCCTTCTTTTCTTCCTTCCTTCCTTCCTTCCTTCCTTCCTTCCTTCCTTCCTTCCTTCCTTCCTTCCTTCCTTTCTTTCTCTTTCTTTCTTTCTTTCTTTCTTTCTTTCTTTCTTTCTTTCTTTCTTTTCTTTCTTTCACTAAAAACAAATTAACAAAACACAGTTTATTTTTCTGATTTTTTTGTTTGTTTGTAAAACAAAGAAATTTGTACAGCATTTAACCAGAACTGATAAATAGTTTTGAAGGAGAAAAATACTTCCTTTTTGAGGAAGATTTTAAATTTATCATAATAATCAAGTTTATGATTGACTTCTAGTCAAACTCCATAAAAAGGTCTTGAGAGAGAGGTTCTATTAATACTGTGGATCACAGAAATCTGCCATGAACGCATTGCCTTTTCAACCAGGAGACTCAGGTTCGAATCCCACTCCTTGCATTCTGATTGTAAGAGTAAGCCAGTATCTCAACTTTCTTGAGTCTCACAAAGAGTGGTAGTGAAACTACCCACTATTTCCATCACAGTGTTATCATGAGGTGGGAATAAATGGACGCAAGTCATCCACTGCACTTCCTGAACTATTTAGTGTATATTATGCTAGTGGCCTTTTCCCCAGGAGCACAACCACACAGATGGTTGTACTCTTTGAACACTCTCCTACATTCTCCGATAGAAATCAAGTCCTGCCATTCTTGCTTTGGACAGACTTCTCATCCACATCTTCCTCTTTCCATCTATCTTCCTTCAAATTGCCCAAATCCGTCACTATCTCAGGTATTGACTAAAATAATGGCTACATAATTCACCTTGACCTACAGACTGAACTATTGCCAATGTATTCTTTACATTGAATTCTCTTTCTAGAGAAGACATGGAATCATATTGTCCTTCTGATTAACAATTTTGATGACTTCCTGGTGGTCAGAAACAGATGTAATCTCCCCAGAGTGATACAGAAGGGACTTCATCCCTTCTGTATGCAACATTTTCTACCATGTCTAATCAAACGGTTTATGTAACTCATACAGTATATGTATTGTCCTTTCCCAGACTTCTGTCTTTGTACTTCCTGTTCCCTTTCTCAGTGATCTACTTCTCCCCTCTGACAGTGAACATCACAGCTGAAATGCCGCCTCCCATATGTAGCCTTCTCCGAGCACATAGGGAGAATTCATCATTCCTGTAGGACTTATACCCATCATACTATACTGTACTTCATTAATCACTATTTACATGTCTGTTGCTACATGGAACTGCGAGTTCTAGTGATAGCACAGAGCCGGTGCCGCAGTAGTATTTAATAAATATTTACTTGATTATGGTTTAGAAATGATATTACAATGGATTTGTTCATTAATTAATGTCTCAAATTTTCAAATAGCCTTTTATTTTTCACAGTGTTTTTGAAGCCTCCCTCGGAACAGGTGAGCCAAACAGTGGAGGTGTGTGTGGAGAACGCTTTGCCTTTATTTCGGGAAGTTGGCAAAACAACAATCCCAACTACTTCTTCGAATCAATGACACTGAGAGTGTAAAGACTAACTCTTCAAGTTTCCCCACTTGTTTCGAGACAGCAGGAAATGAGGCATTTTGTTATCCCAGAAAATACAAACTTTAGATCGACAGCTCTTTCCTCTTATGTGTTAGCACAAAGGAAAACACAAATGTGCACAGGGCCACACTGACTTCTGCACCTCAGTTTGTTACTCTCAGAGGTCTTGTTCAGCACATTTTGTATCTTGTTTTTTCTCTCTATTAAAGAGCAGCACCCTCACTCTACAGGATGCTGTGGATTTAACGAGCAGGTCAGTGATGGCCCCATGTATTTTTCTTCTACCAAGGAAATAAGCAAAAGGTAAACTCTCAGTGTACACAGGTCAGGCTTCTGTAGCGAACTTCAGTTAGTGCCTAGCCTAGCGCTGACAGGAAATAAACGTGTCTCGCTGGTGATGAAACACTGAACATAAGAACCTGTGTTTCTGGTTCCACACTGTCATAAAGCTGCTATTATTCGGCATTTATTAGGTACCCACACAGTATGAGGCATAAACATGGCAGGTAGAAAACACACAGTCCCTAACCTCTAAATTACAAAAGACAGATGCACAGGGAAGTAGGTGGACCTCAAAATTGTTTCCAAATGGCTGTTTGTAGGAGGATTTGGAGAGCAGGAAAACTGCAGGGGTGGGGGCTGGGTGGACAGCATGGCAGGTGAGGAAATGGGAGGGGTGAGAGGAGTTAGTGTTTTCATAAAAGGAATAGGATAGGAGGTTAGGCCCATTTCCAGGATCATAAGGGCTGACATGAGAGATTTACTGGTGATAATCAAGAACTCAGGGAATAAGGCAGCAGGCCCGCTTTTCTTTTAGCTTGCTCTGTCTTCTTTGTTAATGGGGACACTTCCTGCAGCTTGGTGGGTGGTAAGAACAAAAGCCACGGTCCTTTTCAATTAAGACACCTCCATGCTAAATGAACAGTTCTGCTATTTACTAGCCTCAGCTTCCTCATCTTTATAATGGGACGGTAATACCTCAGAGAGTTCACCTGAGGATGACAGGCACCGAAGCAAGTACATGGCCTTGTCCAGAGTTCAGGAGGCAAACTCAGGAGGCCTTGGAGTCTTGGCCAGCCTCGCAAGCCCACGTTCCTCGAATTTCATGCTTTCTCTTTCTTCTGCTTATCTGAAGAAATAAAAAGAAGATCGAGTTTTAACAAGAAATATTTGGTAGTAAATAGGTAAACAAGATGTCCTTCATGCTAAGGATCTGCTTCCAAATCCATTTGGTATCAGTGAGATTTTAACCTAGTTAGTAAAAAATAAAATAAAAAATAAAAATTTAACTGTCATTAGAGACCAAAACAAAAACAAAAACAGAACAAGCCACAGTGGAAGCCTTGTAAAATGGTTCTTGGGAGCTCAAGGGCGTTTCTCTCAGTCTTTTCATCACCTGAGCTGGTCTGCATTGCAGGGCTTATTTAGAAGGAGGCTTTCAGGCAATTTCACAGTGCTTTTCTCTGCTGCAGCCCCCACAACATGTAAACCCAGGGGATTAGTGGCGACTTAAAGGGAGAAGAGTGTACAGTTACACCGCGAGCCAGAGCAGAGCAGCTGCCTCGATGCCCTGTCCCCCGGGCTCCTGCAGGGAGCGAGACGTATCTAAGTGGCCCAGTCCACTCCTCCGCTGCTGGATCCGCAGCCCTGCGTGACCCCGTGCGCGGGAACTGCTCCGTCTCCGGGGACAGTGGGGCCTGAGTGACCCCGCACCGCAGCAGCAACCGGAGTTCACTATGGAGGAATGAAAACTTCCACTCTTTGTACGTGTCTTCGCCGACAGTTGCAAAGCGAGGCTGTGTAGTGACAAAATGTTTCTTCTGCCAGCGTAGGTTCACAGCCAGCCCGGACGCGCATATGGAGTAAGGCAGGAGCTGGAGAGGGAATGAAGTGAAGCGCAACCGCAAGGGCCTCGCAGGGCCAGGTAGAGGTCTTAAAAAAAAAAAAAAAGGAAGGAGAGTAAAAATTCCCCAAATGCAACCATCGCCAGCCTCGCGTACTTACACTGGTGATCTCATCAGGCTGATAATTAATAAGTGTGAATTAGGCTAATGAAATCAAATAGTGTCATGAAAAGCAGCCTCCTACTTGTTAGCATCGCTATTTTCCCCATTATTTAATCTCCAACAGATACTGAATTTGCCGCTTACGACCTACGGGAGCCTGTTTGACATTTAGACAACTGGGTTTTGGGTTTTGTTTTGTTTTGTTTTGAAGTCTCAAGGAGGTTTGAAAGGAAGCAAGTATAAAAATATCAGGAGTTTATACAGTGACGCATGCAACCCTGGAAGCAGATCAGATCAGAACAATAGTAGGCAGCCTGCACCCCCGTAAGATTAAAGAGATGGCTAAGGAAACGATGAAGAGGAACTTTTTTGCAAGCCTGGGATTTATAAAAAATAGATCCTTCTCCCCACCCATCCTTATGGTAGCTCCTTGACTTTCTTGACACACATAATTTAGTTAATAACTAAACTATAGTACATCATTCTCTCCAGAGATAAGCGGTAGAGCATGATCTGGAAGAGTAAGAGGGTCCAGAGGAGCCATTTGGACCACACTGGAGCTATGGAAACGTGACCTGGACTCGGCCGGGGAGGTTGCCTGCTCTGGAGAGAATTCACGGCTGCCTCTAACATTGGGAGAAAAAAGGTGGATGAGACTCTAATGCGATTTGCTTTCACTTGAGCCTTCTCTTTCAAAGAAGGCTTCGGCACACCGGAGGGAGGGAGGGCGGCGGAAGCGTGTGCTGCCGTCCGTCTCCCAGCAGCAGCACCTGGGCCCGGGAGCCCGGTGGGAGCCCGAACGTTCTGGGACCCGTTCCAGGGTCTTCACATCTTCCCTCGTCTTGCCTTGGAAAGCAAGTGCCGGGACAGACAGGAAGAACGCATTCGTGAGGAAAGGGTTAAATCCAGCAGGCTGTGTGGGGAGAAAAAAAAGAATCACAGTGTATTCCATATTTGATAATATTGGATCTATTTTAAGATTACTTATCAGTTGGTTATTGTGCTAATAATTGCCATAAAAATTAATACTACGTTTTTGGGAATTAGGCAAAGAGCTAACAAGTTTGCTTTTACACAGAGCTCTCCATAGGCAATCTGGGTAACTTGTTTCTGGAATGCAGCTGTGTAAGTTTCATTAACATCTTGCAGGTGGAGCCTAATTTTAGTTCAGCCTTGAGAAGGGGGAATTGTTTTCCTCCTGATAGGAAAAGCACCACAACAGCAGAAGCAGGTGGGGCTTCATGAAGTACTTGCTTACTTCCCTGTTTTTATACAAACAGATGATTCATGGTTAATCACACAGTTTCTACTTGATTTTAACATGTCTAACAGAATAGTCTGGACTGCATTTGACCTATGGTTACGCAAATGTAACACAAATGCAGTGAAATGGAAAATGATTAGAAAATGAGCAACGAATCCTAAAGTGGAGGAGAAGCCAGTGAATGAACTGAAGGAAAATTTAGAAATACATCTGTTTGGCTACTATATATATATATATATATATATATATATATATATATATATATATATATATATATATATATATTTTTTTTTTTAAGCAACCTTCCAGATTCTAAAGTTGGCTCAGTTAGAAAGTCCGATACACATATATCTCTTCCTGCCATTGCGAGAAGGAAACTATTAGGCGAAGGAAGCTGGTGCTGGGAGGAAAGGGACGGGGGTCAAAGGACAGTCGAGATGCAGATCGTTTTCTCTTGCAAGGTCTGCCCTGGCCTTTGAATCTCGGGCAATGACTGGTAATTGTCTTAAAATTTTAGGTCTGAGGAAAAAGCGTTTTAAAGACTTCAAGAGTGATGGATGACAGCCATTTCTCCCTTAATTTGTTCAGGAAGTGTGGTAAGCGCCCCTTCCGCCTCAAGGGCACAGCCTGTGCTGTCACAGTGCTGAATGCTTCACTGCCAGTGAGCCTACTGTGTGTGTGTGTGTGTGTGTGTGTCGCTTTGGCCCTGAGGACAGAGCAGTAGGGCTGCAGTAAGGGCTGCAGGAGTGCTGTGTGTCACCTGGCTTGAACAGACGCCTTTGAATCCTTCCACCCTGTGGGGCATGCGTGAAAATTCCATCCCCCCCCCCCCCAGAGGGGCTGCACCGCGGGCAGATTTGTTTCTTTCAGGGCAGCCTCTCGGAATGGATGGAATGTGTGATTCTAGCGTATAGAACTCTATTGTTCTGAACCTTCAACCTTTTCTTAAAAGCGCTCTTTGGACCTTGAAGGTCACACCGATCAAGGCCTTGGTCTTTTTGAGACTTCCTAACCTGGGACGCAGGTCTGTCTGGCTGTGAATGGGCCTCAGAGAATTTCTGAACAAGTCGGGATTTTTTTTTTTCCTCCCGGGTAAACAAGAATGTGCATTCTTCTCAGGACAGAGTCCATAGTTTTCCTGGGATTTCCAAAAAATTTTGCAATACCCCAGATATTAAGAACAATCACCTTTTATGCAATATTTTCAAATACTGCATGGAATGTAATAAGAAAACAATGATTTTCTTTGGATTATGAGAACTGAAACACAGTGGTTGTGAGCCTTCCTCATCAGGTGATTTCTGTCTGACACAGGGAAGTCCGCACTTTGAGTGTGTCCCATTTCTTCCCTTAGGATTTCATAATTCTTTCTGTCTTATCCATCACCAGGCTGGGTGAACATCTAGGAAAACAGTAGCCTGTGTTCTGTGTGTGTGTTTGTTTGTTTGTTTGTTTGTTTGTTTTGTCCTGGGGATGGAACCCAAGACTTCACGCTGAGCTACCTCCCTAGCCCTTTTTAATGTTTTACTTTGAGACAAAGTCTTACTAAGTTATCCAGGCTGCTCTCCAGCTTACATCCTCCTTCCTCAGTTCCTTGAAGAGCTGAGATTCCAGGCGTCTGCCACTGTGCTTATTAGATTTCACAAAGCTTGTTCCTTGCCACAGCACGGGTTCGTTAAGAATGCGTTATACTTAAAAGACCCAGATTTTCAAAATGTATTGCGCTTTCCTGCTGAGATGTAAGTGAAAGGTTGAAACCAAATGATAGTGGCCCTTTGACAATATGACAAAAATCACAGCGCACCCAAACCTGTTTGTTCTGCGCCATTCCTTTCCACCTACCAGGGGCCTGGCTGGAGACGGGCCCTGTGGGAGAAGGAAAGGAGCAATGGAATTTTAGATGTGGCTCCCATAGAACAGGGAGGAAACAGGTCATCGGGTGGTGGGGAGGCACCAGTATGTTTGAGTCTTAAGCTAAATCACCATTTTGGCTTCATTTGATCTTATAGATTATAGATCGTACTGTTAGCAGGTTGTGATCTGGTGGCATTCTAGAGCAGAGCCTTGCTGGGCTTTTCCTAAACACGCGACCTTGTTGTTAAGCTGGGTAAGACCTGATCTTTGGACAAGATCCATCTCTTGGAGGCTGCAGTTCAGGCCTTGTTCTGCATCGTTCATCCCACCCCACACCGCTCAGTTTCTTACTGTCCTGATTGTTTCCTGACCCTACTTTACCTCACAGGATTGAAGAATAAAGAGAAAAGGAAGTAAGTTGATACAGAATAGGAATGAATACTCTGAACCCATTTTGGCCAAAGATTTAAAGTTTGTATGTTTTTGCATGAAATCCATAGAAGTCACCTAGAAAAGTGGGAGAAACAAGAACTTGGAGAGAAAGCACGTCATGGTGCCCCTTGGTATGGTCCTTGCAAACAAGGGTCACCAGGCACGGAGGGGTTAGCTGCTCCTCACTGCAGCCCACCTTATCAAGAGCAGATGCCACTGATTTGATCTGCCCAGCACCATGTGTTTTAGGCCTCATTCAGACAGTAAAACTCAGCATCTAACTTCTCTTTGTCATGAAATACAAGACTTTTGGGGGAGAGTGGTGATGAAATAGTCTCAGAGTCCCGTTTCCAGAATGTGAAAAAGGTTATTTTAGCTATCTAAACAGAGAGCTTAGTTTTTAAACATTCCTAGTTAAAAATCACAGAATTGGCAACCTGCCTTCCTCTCTTCTAGGTTTTCCATTTCTTTGTAAATTTTTCCTACTCTCCCTTCTAGGCAAACCTACACTTTTCCTGCTGAGATTCCTTAAGTCATAGAGTAAAATGTCACTGACAGGAAACATGTGATTCATTTCACTCTTGCTGGTAGGTACATTCAGAATCTACTTCAAGAGGTTTATTTCTCGTTTTTAATCTAAACCTTATTGGGCTGCCTGCCGTGGAAGCCTCAACCACAGCTGCTGAAATGAAGTCTTTTCAGAAGCACTTAGAGAAGACCTGGTTGTTACGGGACTGCTTCTGAAGAAGTTCCAATCAGCAGCAGGGCAATATTTATGAGATTCTTATGAAAGTTTCAGTTTCTTCCAAGAGCGCCCGACCACAGAGAATTTGAATACATCCCATGGCAAATGCGCGGCCCTGTCAACCAGCACGAGCACACGTGCTGAAAACCTCTGAGGTCGTGGCTGAGCAGAACCACATCAGCACTGTCTGAGATAAGTCCTGTTTAAAGGCCCTCAGTGCAAGAGAGGCTTAGCAACTCCCCCCGGGGGTCCTGCCATTAGCTGGCTGTGTTTAGGCAGAGGATCCATCTTTGATACCCGCTGCTATCATTTCTGCTTGGTTTTTTTTTAGCCTGCTCCTTGAATAAGGATAAACAAAGCCTTAACCAAAAACATCGTAAGGATATGAGAATCTCTACTTTGTAGAAAACAAACAATAATTTAAGAATAAGGAGTATTTTGATCATACATACCACTATGCTTGGGTAAGGCTACATATTTTCTTGTTAAGACTTTTGATTATCAAGTGTTCTGTAGGCTGAGGCAAAATGGCTTTCTTGTTTCCTAGATATATTTTTATATATGTGAAAGCTATTTTGCCTCTGCCCATATATATGTGTGTATTGAAAATCAAATTAAATAACACATTTTGAAAGTGTTTAAACTCATTCTGCCAAGGGAAGATCTAATTACTTAACTAGACTGAGTTTGTGCAATATCAGAAGTGCCAAACCCTCCTCACCCAGCAGTGTTGGGCCAGTTCTTTTGACAATAGGCCATTGTGTACTATGTTCTTTTCTTGGATTACTGTTAGACAAAAATAAAGGCAAGGAGGATCCAGCAAGACATATATAGACTTCTTGTATAAATGAGAATCGATGGCACGAATAATAATACAAACTATATGTAAATTATGATAGCACATTGTCATTTTCTGTTTATTTACAAGATGAAATTTTTTTTTCAGGAAGATTGAACAAATATTTTCAAGTCATTTTATAGACTGGAAAGCTGAATCAGGTCAGTGATGGACAGAAATAGGAGACATTTTTGCCAGTATAATACTTAAGAAAGCATTACATCAGACATCCACACTACATGATGTTAGGAATTGGAGCCTGGGTGCTGTGGTGCACACGTGCAGTGCTAGCACTCTGGGAGGCTGAGTTCTAGTCCAGCCTCACTAGCTGCTCAGCGAGACTCTATCTCAAAAACAAAAACAGACTGAGGGGAAGAATGGGGGTCTAGATAATCACAGGAGCAGAAAATAAAAACATAATAAAGGTATTAAATAAAAACTGTGAAGTCTGACTTCTAAGTTCGAATTGTGTTAGACAACACTGGGTCCATAACCCCTCTGCAAATGCAGTACCACACTACTCCTTGCTAGTGCCTTACACCTAGTCGCTTATTCATTAATCTTTACTAACTCGATTTTTAAGGCCCTAGTGTAAAAATGTTCTTAAGACCACATGCAGAAGCAGGTTTAAGTGCAGCTCTACTGGGTATATTATCTTTTAAATTTAAATACAATGAGTCCAGGTCCTTCACAATGAGCTGCATCTCTACTTTAATTGTTTTTTTTTTTTTAATTTTAGGTTATGCTAAATTTCCCAGGCTAGACTCAAACTTGCATTTTCTCTTCCTCAGTTTCCCCCAAAACTGCCGGGATTATAGGCATTTGCCAATACTTCCAGCTCCTGGCTGCATTTTCACCACAAAATATACACCTTGGACTAATGTGAAGCAAGCATGCCCTTTTTTTCTCTCCCACAGGGCCTCTTCTTCCTCTAGATGTCTCACAGTTGCCTATAAGGTTACATGTCCGCAGGCTGCAATATGTTCCTCTGTCCTTTCATACTACCTACCTGCTACTGTCCCCGCCCCTTAAATATTCGTGGAACCTAAGCTCCTGGCTCTCCACGCCATCTCAGAGCCACAAGCAGCTTCCCACAGCCCTGTCCAAGCAGAGGTGGCGAGTGTCAGATGAGTCAACGGGGTGACAAACCAGTGGGCTTGGACAGGTGCGCCGCCGGTCTCCTCCCCAGGTTCATGCTGGAGTCACAACATTCTAGCTCCCTTCTGTTTTTATACTATGGGTCCCATCACCTGATTATCAAGATTTCAGAAAGAATGACTGGGACACATGTGTCACAGGCAGTGTGGACAAAGTGTGGGCAACTTTTCTTTGAGGTAGTTCAACTTCCAAGACGCTGGACTTGCAGATGCGCGATTCTTAGCTCCCTGACTTGTCAACGACGTTCCTTGCTTGAGCAAAGAAGTTCATGTTTCTTTACCTCTTTAGTTTGGTAAACAGGGAAAACATTAATTCAGTCTGGAGAAGGCAGTCTTCGGCTCCACACCAGCAGGAGACAAATTGGTGCCTGGTAGGGAAAATTATATGTCAAAAAGTGATGCAGAAAAATAAGAACTTACCCCAGTTATTGATTCATGCTCAAATGTTGTTCAGCATTTGCTATGTTCCAGGCAGGCAAGGAAGGCCCTGGAGATAAGAGCTCTGCAAATAAATAGGTGCAATGGATATTATGGCACAGGGTACAGGGAACACAGAAGTGACAGCAATAGGTTCTGCCCAAGGAAATCGTGGAAAGTTTCAACAGTAACTTTACCTGTGAGCTGAACCTGAACAGATACAATTATATTTCAGACTCTGTTTGGACAGGAAATTAAAGAAGGTTTAACTCTACAAAAGAAGTAGCTACCTCGCTCCTTCACAAGAGTACAGATCACATGAAGAACATTTGAGAACAGGGTTTTAACGAATGAAAAAGCACCTAGTAGAAACACAATAAGGAACAGATACATACTTTCCAGATTCTACTCGATTTTCAATCATGACGCAATTGCTTGCTGCCAGGATGACAAGGGACATGTTCCTTCATTTCAGTGTGCCTCAGTTTCCTTCTCCTGAAAGAAGATGATAAAAATATTTACTTCTGAGAATTAAGATGCTGTTTGGAAAATGCTTAGCACAATACCTGGGTCACAGTAATAAAACTATGAGCTACTAGCAGTATTATATTACAGTGTAGTGGAAAATCATGTACTATTTTTCTTTAAAATAGCCAGCATCCAAAAGGGATCATACATATTTAAAGCATTTATTAATGAAAACTTAGATAATTAAAACAACTAAGAACTCTCAAGCCTAACATGCCTTACAAATCACTTATGTTTCAGTTTTGCATTTTATTCTCACTCATCTTAGATAATGAATCCAAACTGGGTCCCATAATTGCCCTTCTGTAACTAACTGCTCAGTATTCAGTTTCATGAATTTCTCAGTGAGGTTCATCTTCCAGCTGCAATGAATTAACATAATACTACTGTGTTGTTGTGGCCAATATTATACATTATATGTCGGAGGCAAAAAGAACCATCCGCAGCAATACATTTTTACTTTCAAACATTGATTAAAATTGTGAATTGTAAATTTTCTTAAACTGAATCTGAACAATATTTAGACATAATTTAATATTATCTACAGTATTTTATACTCTGTTAGGGTCAGGTATTTGTATTGATAATTAACTAAGAATAGTTTATCGACCATAATATCAAACATGATGTTCTTCTAGAAAAAGTTGTCCCAGAAATCCTTATTTCCCACTGAGTCTTGGATTATCCCTATAAAATTCATATGCTTCTGATGACTTAGTCCACATTAGATGAGGCAAAATAATCTTTTAAGAAATATTTCACATCTGAAAGTCTCTACAGTCTCTTGATAACATACCATCCTTTCCCTCTGTGCTTACCTACCAGAAATAATCTGGGGGCTTTCTATATCATAAAAAAGATATAGTATACCCTAAAAGATTTATTGTAGCTCTTTAAAATACAGTATAATGAAAGTACAATTAGAGAAAAGTCCTGTCAATAGAATATTATAAGAAGATAAGGACTTTATTATTTTTGAATACCTGTTCAAACTGAGCTAAGAAAAGTTATCAGAACAGAAGCTATTCCTTCTTGTAAAGACAAGATTTGAGCTTCGTTTGAGCTTATGCAGTTGGGATGATCCACTGTATGTCCAGTTGAGACTGCCGCCTCCACGTCACTCCCGGGCAGCGAGGCTGGTTCTGCTGTGTGATGATGACGCCGTGAGCCGCTGCAGAATTTCCCCTGGCCACGCTGCCTTGTCTTTCCCCCATGTTCTCAGACAGCACCTCACGGCACTGTGATTTGCACATGTCACACGCTCCTCCCAATGCCAAATGGTCTTCCCCAGACTGACCATTGTCCTTCCTCTATTCTAGACAAGTCTATCCCCCCATGTTGCACATCAAGGCTGGTCCAGAAGGATCTTGACTTTCTCAGCTTCAGCATAGCATCCAGATTTATCAGGTTTTTTTTTTCTAAACAAAAGAACCATTATTGTGCCATATAAATCTGTGCTCCTACCTGAGAAAAAGCAAATACAGTGGATATTTTTTTTCTTAGGAAATACATTGGGATGAGGTGAGGTCCTCCCACTGCATTGTGTAGATACTTTTCAACAAATATTTCTGAAATGTGTTGTAGATGTAAGACTTTTTTACAGGACAGTACAAACTTCACTTTAGTTTCAGTGACTCCTGTAACAGGACATGAACTCCAAGGAGCCAAAGTAGCCACATAGATAAGTTGAAGTGTGTTTAAGAAGGAGTTTCCGGTGTGTTAACTTCTGTGATTATTCTCCTGACAGCATAGAGAAGGGAACAGATAATGGAAAACCAGAAATTGGCCACCACCTTGAATTTACCAAAAGAGATAAATTCTGAGAAGTTTATACCAGTTTAACCCGGGTCCCCAGCAAAATTTAGACAGAGCATTTTGAAATCACAGTGACTGAAGGATTAGTATGGGTTCACTAAGAAAAAAAAAAAAAGCAGCACAAGTAAAATAATTTACTTTTACTTTTCAAAAGAGAGTAGAATTGGTTTCTGGCAAGTCTTTTAGTCAATCAAAATACATGTTCCTAGCAGATATTACAGCTACCTCATTCCATGGAGAGGATGTGAAATGAAATCCCTTCTTTAAAAGTGATTAAGAAAGGTTTGGGGAGTCAAAAATCCTTGGAGTTTCAAATTGAAAACCTGTAAGTCACATGCCATGAAAATGGGTGAAATTTGCATAAATCTCCTGCACCTTAATCTCAGCAACCATAGTGAAGGATTAAAACAATCTGAGTCATGGGCCGGAGGATTAGCTCAGTGGTTCCGGCGCCTGCCTCGCAAGCTCAAGGTCCAGAGTTCGATCCCTGGTAACCACATGTAATGCTGGGCGTGGAGACACGCCCACCAACAATTAACACTGCATACGCCCACCAACAATTAACACTGCATACCACAATGCCGGGCGTGGTGGCTCACGCAACTCAGGAGGCAGAGACAGGAGGATTGCTGAGTTCGCGGCGGCTTGCCTGGGCACCATAGTGAGCTCAGGGCCAGCCTGAACTACAAAGCAAGACCCTGTCTCAAAAGCAAAAAAAAAAAAAACCAATCTGAGGAAGATGCTGCCCTTCTTAAATAACATAGAGTGCATGGAATGCTTTTTATCCACCACTGAGTAAGTACTCAGTAAAAATGGTAAGTGTGATGACTTACTCTCATTACTTAACACAAAATGAATATTGTTAACCTAAAAAGAAGCCTCTGTTAGGTGCCAGCACTTTTTGGATGGTCATTTGAGAGGAAACATGGAAAGTACAGTAATTATTTTGGCAAGGTTCTTGCTATGTTGTGTACTCCTTCAGGAAGGGCTCTGTATCTTCTGGCTCTTGGTATCATCAATGCCTGGCATAATGCCTGACCTATAACAGGTTCTCAGATGTATTTTAAAAAGTGAGACAGAATAAAATATGCAAATAAAGACCCTGGATAATAAAATCAGGATTTAAACTTGTCGCAAGCAGAAGAATGGGACCATACTAAGGCTAAATTCTAACAGGCATAGAAATGAAGTCCACTATTCTCATCCAAAACATTGGTTGCAGCCAGAGCAAGTTATAAGAGATTGGATTAAACAAAACTTGGAATGAAAAAGAGTTAAACATTTCACTTCATAAAAGTTAAAGAATTGAGAACATGATAATGATGCCTATCCCTCATCAGAGTACATTTCCTGCCTCCATAAAATTTGCAATGATTAGAAATGGAGTCCAGCACAAGGCAGGCATCAGCCCGCATGTCCTCTGCATAATTAGACCACATTTCAAGTTATGCATTCAGCTCTGACTTCCACACTTGGGAAAGACATGGACAAACTGGAATCTGTCCAATATGATGATAGGCCTTAAAAGCCATATTATATTATAATGATTAAAGGAATATTCAGCCTGAAAAAAGAGTAGACTGAGGGAAAAATGCTAGTCATTTTTCAAATAGTTGAATAACTTTCATGTGGAATGGGGATTAAATTTACCCTCAGAAGCTTCAGACAAAATTTTTTCCAAAGAATATACAATTCAGGGAAATATTGATCAAAAATAATGAAGATTTCTATTACGACGAGTTCCTTTAGAGGTATTGGGTTATTATGTTCAAAGTTATTTAATCTAAAATTATTTAGTAGAAAATTCATGGTTTGTATTTAAATCCAGTTCATGAAAGATACTTTAGAAAGCTAAGAGGGTTTCTTTTGTTGTTTTGTTTTGTTTTGTTTTCTGAGACAGGGTCTGTCTTTGTAATTCAGGCTGGCTCTAAAATCACTATGTAGCCCAGGCAAGCTTGAACTCAGTAATCCTCCTGCCTCTGCCTCCCCAGTGCTGGGGTTACAGGCGTGAGCCACCACGCCCAGCTCTGTGGTATGTGGCACTGATTGCTAGTGGGTATGAGTCACCACTCCTGGTACTGTTGTATGTGGTTACTGGGGATCAAACCAGGGACCTTGCACTTGCCAGGCAGGCACTCAAACCACTGAGCTAAGTCTCCAGCCCTAGAAAGCTAAGAGTTTTTAACTGTCATTAGATGTAGTGGTACCAAAATAAACCATTCTCAAGTTAAAAAAATTTATGCATGTCTTATATAAGCCTTCTTTATAAGGGAGGCCTTCAGTACATTGTAGCATAGTTGATTATTTATTTATTTAGACACTGAGGATCAAACTTGGTTCTTTGTGCTTGCCAGATAGGTGCTGGAACTGCTAGGCTAAATCCCTGCAGCATAATTGAATTATATCAATACAATTTCCACATACATAATACATAATTATAATATACCTGTACACATTTACTTAGCAAATGTCATCTGAACATGACTGCAGGTCAGTTTTCTGTCAGGCACCAGGCAAAGCGCAGCATAGGCAGTATGACACGGGGAAGTTCTGCTTTAACTGGATCCTTCAGTAAAACTTTCCTATTTGAGATTAAATCCATCTCAGAAAAATACAGTTTGCTTGATTTAAATGTCACTGAGGGGCTGGAGATTTAGCTCAGTGGTTCCGGTGATTTAGCTCGTGGCTCCAGCACCTGCCCAGCAGGCACACGGTCCCTGGTTTGATTCCCAGTAACCACAAACAACAATATCAGGCATGGTGACTCACACCCACCAGCAGTCAGTACCACACACCACAATGCCAGGCATGGTGACTCATGCCTGTAACCACAGCACTGGGGAGGAAGAAGCACGAGGACTGCTGAGTTCAAGTCTTGCCTGGGCTACATAGTTGAGCTCAGGGCCAGCCTAACTACAAAGCAAGATGCTGTCTCAAAAACAACCAACCAACCAACCAAACAAAATAAACAAACAAAAAAATGTCACTGAGAAATCAAGAGGTTTGAGAAAATTAAAACCCTACCTCTATCCCTACCTCGATAGTGTATTGATCATGTCTATTGAAACTGTAAGTCAGAGACATACCCTGGGTGTCTACTGAGGCCCTTATCTTCTAGTTCATTCTGATCATCTTGATAGATTTTGGCATATTTCTAAAATCTTGTCTTGCTTCTTTAGTACCTGGATTCTAGTTACACATATGCCTAAGATATATAGCCAACAAACATTTTCTCATAGCACCATCAAAGACTTTTTAAAAAATCACTTATTGAGTGTTGTCTGCTACTCCTTAGGGAATGAAAAAGATTCTTTTTCTGTAGTAAGTGTGCAGAAGACTTCTACTATCCACTTTTCCTATGTAAAAGAATCGTGACCAAGAAGCAAATTTGATTTTCTATCAAAAAAAATTTAAGAGGAAAGTGTACAACATACACAATGATGTTTAACTGTTGGGTAAATTCAGATTTTATTTTCTTTGCCTTTTGTTTTGCAAACACAATAAAAAAGGTTGAACTGTAGTAATTCTTTGTGCTTAAAGAAAGTTCTGTTATGAAGGAGTGAACATTGGAAAGAAACCTAGTTTTGCTAAATGGTTAATTAGAAGAGGATGGTTTCTAAAAAGGAAACAAACAGAAAGCAGTAGAACCTCCCAGTCCTGCTCAGCACAGCCCCATCCTGATTCAGCAAATAGGTATTTGCCAGTAGCGATGAGCATTGTGTCCTACAGTGATGGGGCTGCCTCGCTCGATACCGTTCCCACACCTCAGCTGGTCAGGCCCAGTGCGTGGGTAACGCATGAAGTCACCGGGTCCCAGAGTGAAACACTGAAAGCAAAGGAGGTTATGAGGGTTTAGAGACAGGCGGAACAGGCTACATGCTCGCAGCCACGCCCACCTTTTAAAATGCACTTGGCAGTGAGATTCATGCCAATATGACACCTGTCCGGGTAGGAAATTCATGACAGGATGGCAGGGCAGGCTTCAGTAGCGTGCTGACAGTGATCTCCCCAGGAACCTCTCCACGAAAGGGCTCCGTTCTCTGTTCACCCTCCTCACCTGTACACCAGTTGGAATGCAAAGGGCATTTCATATCTGATTTGCAGTGTGGACCAAGGATTCCTGCTGAGAAGGTAAGGACAATTATATCTCTGGGTTGATAGTTAGAGACAGGTGATAAATTTCCTACTCAGTCTTGTCTGTCGGATATAGATTACCAGGCAATCGTGACAGTGTGTTTTCAGGATCTTGAACTCAAGGAAGGGGACTGTTTGGTGCCGTCTACAGGGACCGCTAGCCCCTGCAATTGTCTGTACAGTTTCTGGCTAATGGGATTCAGAGAAATGAGGAAGGTGATGAGATGTGGTTGAGTGGTGAGGAGTAATTTTAGAGAAATGTGTCAAAACAGCTCATTTCCAGAGGCCCCTCGTGGTGCTGCATTCTGAGCCCCTACACCCATGGCTTTAAACTTATGAGAAAACTATAATAATAATTCCATTGTTCTGAGGTGTCTTTTGAAAGAACAGTCCCAGAAACAGTTCATTCAGAGGGTAAGAAACTGGAGGAGTTGCCTCTATTGTAGAAGAGCCAAGGAAAGTCTTCTGTCCTAGAAGTTAACGTTTACGGATCTTTTTGGCAAATAATATTCTCCGTTTCAATTCTGTTCTATTTGATGAGGATTTAGTAAGTCTCAGTCAAATCACACAGTCATCGCTGCTTCTTTCTCTCCTAATCTTCCAGCTCTTGAATGATGAGATCCTTAGCTCCTAAAATAAAACACCATTTGTCCTAGCCTTTTCCAATTTAAGACTAAACCCATCAAAACTAATTGTTTGTTAACAGCAGATAAACAAATTTTTTAACTTTGATGAATTGTTTGTAAGCTCTAATCAAGTGGGTGGAGTCATAAAAGAGGGGAGGGAACCCAATGAAACAATATATGTAATTTGTTGGCATTATTATTTGAGATAATTACAAAGCAAGTGTTCAAAAGCTAGGCTTCCTACCAGAAGGGGGGAAACGGAGAGGAGAGGAAAAGCCCCCAAACACCCAGCCATTGTCAGCTGCTCTGTAAAACACGACGGGACTCACAATGGTCGAGCATTAGTGTTACCAAGAATGCCAGGGACAGAAGTGTCACGTTGAATGGAGTGATGACTTCATAGGAAGGCAGAGCTGAGGATATGACCAGTTTGCAGCACAGAGAAATCAGCTTTAATTAATTTGAGTGCCAGCTCTGTGTATAATTACACAGCATGAGAGTTTGCATGCAAATGCGGAAATGCTGATTGTTCAAATACTTCCACTTGCTCATTAATACGTTGGGACTAAGCGGCCCTGGCAAGCAGACAGGGTATAGCACGCTCGGTGCCTGCAGGCTAATTTGTATTATACTGTAGTTAGCAAACAGATTTCAGATGTTTCTCCTTTCTTTAAATAATAAGCACAAAATTATGTATGTCATTTTCATTGGTGACGAACCTCGTTTTCTTCTTGATTAAAATGAAATGTTTCGGGTTTTCCCAAAACTGTTGAGGGTACGATAAACACTTTTCTCACATAGATTTAGACCTATCTGATGTCAGCAACATTTATACCGGTTCTAGGGTATTTCTACTTGAAATACTTCATTTCATGTAATTATGCAAACTGATCGTATTTCACAATTGGTTAAAGTATATTTATTGAAACATAAATTTGCACTTATATCACAGGAGAAACTCTGTGGTGGTCACATTGGAGTCCTGTCTTTTTTGTCTAATCTAATATCTTGCGGCTCAAGAGGGATTGGCTTGAAAGTTCCCAACCTTAAAATGTCCTAATGTAAGATTCTCTATTCCGATTCCTGAATTTTTAGCAGAGATCAACTACAACCAAATTCCCAGCTACCTTAACAATGGCTCAAGGGGGAAAAAACTTCTTAAATCACAACCACAAGAAGATCTGATGGTTTCTTCAGAAAATGATATCACAAAATACCATTTTGTGGACTTGACCAAGGTGTCCATTTTCTACCCTCATTTCAGTTCATCTAATGTTATACGTATTTATCGAGCACCCATGGAAGCCCTATTTCTTTCAGATACTGCAAGGCCGAGGATATACGATAGCAAGGAAGGTAGACATCTTTGTCTTTTCTCACAGGAATTATCTAAATAAGGAACTAACTCAGTTTCCCTAAGAAATACATTCTATTAGCAGTTATTACCTTGGGGAAAGCCCATATTATAGAAATATGAATCAATGCCTTCCATAAACAGAGTTCTCAAGGCCCCCTTGGGACACTCACTCTGCTATTCCTTTAGCTCTATCTTTGTGTAAAACAAGAGGAACCATCTCTGACTTTAAGGCTGAATGGAATTTCTAAAGGGTATGTGAAGGAATCTTTCAGAGAATACCAAAATGTTCCTGAGAATTCATGAAAGAGAAAGGCTGACATACACTTCCTTCTGTGAAGGCCTGTATCTGTATGGCTAGTCATCCTTCCAGGAGCAAAGGGGTACCCAGCATGCAGCCCTTTCCTCTATTTGACTGGACCATTCCTGATAAATCTAAGTGTTCTCAGTAGGAGAGACAGAGGAACACCAGCTAGAGAGACTAGTTTTCCTTCCTTCCTAAAACACCTGCCCTTTATAGGGGACCTCCTACAGATATGGATGCAGATCCCTGTATGTGCAGAGATAGAGACAGGAAAACTTCCAGGCTCTCACTATACTTCAAGAGGAGTTTAACCTTCTTAACCCACATGTCAGAAATATACAAGAAAGAAGCTTTGTTTTTTTGGGGGGGTGCATGCCTATAATCCCAGCAAGATGATCCCAAGTTCAAGGTCAGCCTGAGGGACACAGCTACGCTTCCTCAAACTAACAAACCAACAAAAAGCAAAAAGCAATGCAAGAAGGAAAGAAAATTTCAGAAGTATCTTCACAATGTATAATAGGCATTTGGAATCCTGGTTTTCAGGAGTTTTGAACTGCAAGTACCATGAACTGAAATAACTTTTCCTCATATTTCTGTCATGATCAGACATGCATGATTACAAAAATAAAAACAAAATCAAAGTAAACAATAAAATGTGCATGTTTTAAGAAAATTCCATGTAGCTAGGGTTAAAATATTTTGACAGTTTTTGTTGTACGGGCTGAGGATGTGGTAGGGTGGTTGAGTAGTGCCTTAGCGAGTGTCAGGGGCATATTTGGTCCCAGAATGAAAGAAAGAAAAGAAGGGAGGGAAACGTTGACTATGTTGTTGCTGTTATATGGCTATGTGATAATCTGACCTGGGCGAGGAATAGAAGTCTGAGAACACTTTGTTTAGAACAGATGAATTCTGGGATGGCATTGTGGTGCTATGTGACAGGACTCCTGTGGTTTTTTTGAAGTTATGTCATGAAACCAATCAAGAGGTAGGAAAGAAAAATGTGTAGAGAAAGAGAAGAACATCTGTTCTGGAGGTAGAAAGGGTTCAGGAAGCCTAGGAAGTTCTAACCGCGGAGACACAGAGGGTGTGTCACGTGGGGAGAAACAGTACAAAAGGTGACTCAGGGAGACCCGCCGGGCTTCTTCTCTCCACAACAGCCACCAAGAAGCTGAAAACAGTCAGGGGTTCAGTGCTAGTCAGGTCACAAGAACAGTGGGTGCAGAGTGTGTAATTCAATGGCACAAAGAGAATGAAGACAAGAAAAACTCAAGATCACAAATGGGTAAAGACGCTCTTCAGATAGTGAAAAGGAAGATGCGAAGGCAAAAAGAAAAAAAAAATAAGAAGATGGAGATGTGACCATGTTTGCAGGCAAGACAGGAACCAGTGGAGGGGGAGCAGTTGAGGTCACAAGGGAAGTGGGTCATCAGTGGGCAGGGTGTGGGAAGCGCCCAGGTGGCCAGCCAGTTACAGAGTGTATTTTGTTTTGTTGGTCTTGCCCAAGAGAGGACAAGAAAACTGGTGAGAGGGGAAGATCCGAGGTGGAGGTGAGCAGCACTGTGAGGCTGTGAGTTCAGGAGACCTTGGTGAGCTCATCTCCTGGCGGGCCTGGGGAAAGAGGAGACACCTCACAACGATACAAATGACCCTGGGGCTGAAAAGAAGGGAGAACAAAATAAGTTAAAACAATTTACAATGAAATCAGCTGAAAAAGTGAGAGAGAGTGAAGAAATACAAACTGTTGGCTGTAAAAGCTTCACTTAGGCATTAGCTTGTGCCAAGGTGAAGTGAGAAATGAGACCGGACTTGTAATTACCTAACAATTTACAAGTTTATGTTTTATAATATTGGTACCCTGGAAGTAGATTTTTAAAGAGTTCAGTGCTCTGACATTCCACAGAGAGCAAGGCACTATGGGAAGACATCTGCCTGTGAAGTCAAGGGGTCAGGCAACCCCTGGAAGAGCTCGGCCTTCAGGGTAAGCCCTACTGGCTCTCAGAGATGCCCTCCCCTCCTCTTGTTTGGCCTTGCCAGTGGTAGTAAATATACTCACTAAACGGAAGGAGAAAGGCCTGTACAGATGTCATGGTATTCTCTGCTTTTCACACCCCAGCTTTCTGCTGACTCATCCTCCCTGGGTGAGACACCACATGCAGGTCAGCTGTCTCCTGAGAAGCATAGCTAAATAAAATACTCTTACCTTACTTGATGCAGAGAGAAACCGCAAAGGCCTGACTCTCTGCCTCACATGTCTGCAACGACCATCAGCATTTTGGGATATCGACATTCTTAGGCTTAACCAGCTCTTCCAGTTTTCCTGTCTAAAGACAGAAGCATAGCACATCAGCCATGATGTGGCCACCAGTGGACGCGAGGGGCTCCTGAGAGAGGCAGACCTGGGTAGGGTATAACTTGGGCACTGTGTAGTAAGAGACTTCTGGAGAGAATAGATATTACAGTTTGTGGATGACTGGGACCCCCAAAGCCAGTGAGGGGTCTGCAGGGTCTCAGAAGGCTGCCAACCCTGCTATCTCCGCCTGTGTTTGCTTTCTTTTGCCTTTGGTGTTCGTACTGTGCTGTGGTCCTACCCTCCTTTCCCAAATCACAGGGTCCTCCTGACCAGGTGAGAGTGGGTAGAGCCCACACAACATTGACAGTTTTTTTTAAAAAGGGTGACACCTCAATCCAAAGTCAAATATTTCTTGAGGATCTATTTATGTGAGAGAAAGATCTCAGGGTGCACGGGGGACTTGACAATGAACACCTCAGGCCTTTGCTGACGGACCTCACTGTTTAACGAGAAGAGAAACCTGTCAGGCAAGAATTACTGGATGATCCAGAGGTACAAGGCGAGGAAAAGAGGACGGTAGCCAAGACACCCCTTTAGAGGAAAATAAAAACATTGACAAAGCAAATTCCTAGGGCAAATGCAGTTAGATATGGAAATCCACTAACACATGAAGAAAACTGTATTTGTAAAAGATTTTCTTTTTCTCGACCGCAATCTATATAGTTGTTTAGAGGCAGAGGTTCCTACAGAACTTTTGAGGGATGACTGAGGCATTCTGTGGAAGAAAAGATGCACAAGGAAAGATGAATGGCAGAGGTCCCACAGAGGAAGAATACATGGGGCTTTGCAAAAGGAAACAAGAACGTTCTCGGTTGATTGAAAGGTTTCAAATCTTGCTGACGAAATGTAAACAAGGAAAGAAAGGCTGGGGTGGAGATGAGAGAAGGAGCCTCCGGAAGAGAACTCCAGCACCCCTCTGCAGACTCTGAGGAACCGAAGAGGAGGCAAAAGGGCAGCTGCTGCCAGTGTCTTCCTACAGCACCCGAAGGGGAGCTGCGATTGGGAAGGAGGAGAGAGAACAGGAGGGAAGCAGGGAAACACGCCCGTGGGTCACACGGGTGGGAGAGTGGAGAGGGAGAAGGGAGGAGCCGCAGTCACGCAGAAATTGGGAATGTCCTCGGAAAGAAGGGTGGAGAGTTTCGCCAGGGAGAAGACACAGACACGGAAGATGAAATGCCAGGAGATTGCGCGTCTCGGTGAGTCAGTCACTGACGACTTTTGGGAGAGAGCTTCCTTGAAGACAGATTTCTCTTCTTGGGAAGACATTTCAGACGCTGGTGACGAGGAGCTACTGACTATCTCCAGTATATCTGAATACTGAAAGGAAAGTGGCTCACTTTCCAGGGGTTTCCTCCTAAACAGGAGGCGGAGCTTATCAGCAAGGACAAGGGTGGGGCGAGTGGCCCCTGTTGAAAATTGGTGTGGGCACCATTTTCCCAAGCAGAGGCCTGTTGTCCTTGCAGCCTCTGGAGGTCTTTCGTCCTGTCATCAAGTGCAGGTGGGCGGTGGTTACTAGGGAAGAACTGATGATGTTCAAAGATGAGTAAGGCTGTAAATCGCAATCAGGCTCTTCCTACAATTCAACCTTTGGAATTCAAGGAATTCCCCCACTGGCAGAGCTCTCTTCATCCACCCACTGTTCCTGGCCTTTTTTTTTTTTTTTTAACCTTTTCGAACACAGCACTTCCTCAAAAAGCTACATACAAATCACTTGTCTTCATGACCAGCCCTTTCAGAAAAGGCTTAGTGATATCCCTTTCATACAAAGATGTGCTCCTCAGCTCCCGGTGAGGCCAACTTTGGGATGCATACAACAAACAGAATGGTCAGTCTTTTTACTTATTATGCCCAATTTTTTCTTTCCTTTTTTTTTTTTTTTTTTGAGACAGGGTCTCGCTTTGTAGTTCAGGCTGACCCTGAGCTCACTATGTAGCCCAGGCAAGCCTCGAACTCAGCAATCCGCCTGTCTCTGCCTCCCGAGTGCTGGGATTACAGGCGTGAGCCACAATGCTGGGCATTATGCCCAATTTTAAAGACATGCTAATCTAGAAAATTCTAAATAAATATATATCTTGCCTTGGCTTTTGCTTTCAATATACATCTTTTCTTTAGCCTTCCCTTGTTTGATGCTTCCTGCTCAGATCCACTCAAACCAATCTGACTACAAAGAGCAACACATTAGCTATGAACAGAACATTATTTTTGCTTTATTCAAAAACTTTCTTATTAGCCACACACAAATACGCTTTAGCTTAGGTGCAGCTGAGGTGTGAAATCTAGATGGTTGGAAGAGAACATAATTAAGTGTTTGCCTGATAGTTAATCTGTGTGTTATCACAGTTAGGTATGGGAAATTATTTGTGTGCCTGGCAACATAATATTCAGACTTTCCTTTCTAATACTTAGGTATTTTATTACATGCTTGGGCTTGTCCTCACTTTTTTTTTTTTTTTAACTAGTAAAATCATCTACACCACTTGGAAAATTTTGCAGATTTTGCAGAATTTTTTGTGTGTCTGTGTGTATGTGTGAATGCACAAACATGCTTCCTACCAAGCTCACAGAGAGGTACCTGCATAAACTGGCCCTGTGTGATTGTTGGCTTATCTGTCAAAGAAATTCTTTACCAAGAGAAGGCCTTGTTCTGTGTGCTCACTAAATTTTTAAAAAATATTCTGCACAAAAGTAATTTGGCTAGTTCTTAATTTACCAAATGGAAGCATTTGTCAAGGTTATTTCCAATCACTCAAAAAAATATGCCTTTTTATATTTTGATTATTTAAGGCAATTTTGTTTCCATTATGCGTATGCTGCCAGAACAGCATGACTGTCTTAACTGAAGAAGCAGGAATGCTCTTAATTTTCATACAGGCATCCACAGAAGTACTCTTGATTGCTTAACCAATGTACGGAGAGTGATGAGGGCCATAAATGTTTTTGCACATGTTTACCTTGGCACTTCTGAAGAGAGGGATAGTGCAAAAGAAATTATGTATGTCAGCATCTGCATTTAAACTATATACATATACACACAGCTAGTACATTGTAAATTGAGCAAATGTTACTATTTTGGAACATATTAAGTATGATATATTTCTTGTATAGAAATTTGTCTGTCATGTGACCTCAATTTATTTTTCTACCTTAACTGGCAGTTTGAAGGTTTATTTATTTATTTATTTATTTTTGAGACAGGGTCTCTCTTTGTAGTTCAGGCTGGCACTGAGCTCACTATGTAGCCCAGGCAAGCCACCACGAACTCAGCAATCCTCCTGCCTCTGCCTCCTGAGTGCTGGGATTACAGGTGTGAGCCACCATGCCTGGCTGAGGGGTTTTTTTTGTTTGTTTGTTTAACATGGTTCGCTTTGGGCTTACAGTCAAAATTGAAGTTCTCTTTAATATTAAATATTGTCATCAAAATGTTCTTACCTTGCTTTGAAGAAAAGAATTGTACTTTTGCTCATTTATTAGATGATTCCATAATTCTCCAAAGGACAGGAAAGGAAATATATATGGGGGGTGAGTACCTACTACTTTTTCACTGAATCTAAGCTGTTATCAATAGTGAGAGGCACAATTTTTTATATTCCACAAGAATTAATATTCTGCCAATAATGTGATGTTATGTCACTCATTATCCCCATTCAGAGATTGGAAGATGGGAGAAGATACAGATCCCGCCCTGGGTAGACAAGGGCATAGGAATCATCGGGGACCTTTAGCTTGGAGCTCGCGTGTTAACTACATCCGCATGACTCAGGGGGCTCCTTCTTGGGAAAAGATTTATTATCTGCTTTCTTCAGTTGGATTCTAAAAATGTACTATGTATTTCAAACAGTTTCTAACCACTTCCAAGTGTACACACAGATAGTTTCCCTTTTTGAGAGCTTGATGGAGGCAGAACAGCAGTACTTAGGGGAGAAGAAGGAGCCTTAGGGTTTAGTGTTGTACAAGTGTTTGACTTGATTCTTGTTTCTGTGAGAGTCTAGGCTGTGGATAAATCTGGCTGAGACAAGATTTCTCTCCTCACTCTGTTCCCTCGATTCCATTTTTCTGCTTGTTGGTCTCTCCCCTCCACACCACTCTGAAACTAAAAGGCATTCAAAATTCTGTTACAGGAAACTAGAACAGAAGTAAATACTAAATATTCCCTAAGATACCATTGTAGAGCAGTATAAGAAAATAGACCGTAGGGATGTAACTCAGGGGTAGTAGGCTTCCTTCACACTGGTAAATCCCTGGGACTGATCAACCAAACTGGGGGAAAAAAATCACCCAAAACTTTAATACAATCATAAAAAGGTATTAAAACTACCTTGTCTCAAAAAAAAACTGTTATAAAATATACAAAGTGATAATTAAACAAGTAAATTTGGTTATTGGACCATCAGAGTTTGGACTTAAAGAGAAATAACCAGCTTCCATGTTCCTTTCTGCCGGTATTATATATAATATTCAGCCCGCATCGCTCCTCTACTTACTAAATAAACATGCACCAAACTGCTCATGGGAAGCAGGCAATTTGGAGAGAGAGACAAAGCATCACATTTTGAACAGTGGTTCCCAAGCTTTTTGATCAAAAGGCTTTTTTCCCTTCTCGGTAACAATTGAGGGCTTCAAGATCTTTTATTTATGTAGTTGATATGTCTTAATATTTGCTACATTGGAAATTAAAACTGAAAAATTTAAAGAGATAATTATTAATTCAGTTTAAAGGAGCCATGACACACCTACTTCATAAAACACGTTTTAAAGAAAAAGAAAACTATTTTTGAAAAGAAAAAATTAGCCTGCAGTGTGGTATTATTTGCGTCTTCACAGCTTTTTTTTTTTTTTTTTGAGACAGGGTCTCTCTTTGTAGTTCAGGCTGGCCCTGAGCTCACTATGTAGCCCAGGCAAGCCTTGAACTCAGCAATCCTCCTGTCTCTGCCTCCCAAGTGCTGGGATTACAGGCATGAGCCACCACGCCTGGCTTCACAGCTATTCTTACGGAACTTCTGAAAACCTATTGCATTAACACATAGTGGTTAATCTTACATGTTTAGTAGATTCCATATTCATACATTACAACCACAATTTTGTAAGACCGTGCTTTGTTCATTTAGAAAATCCTATTTCACTAAGTATGCAGATTTATTAAGTGTCAACATATTTCATAAAGTACATTTGAAGAAATTCCATTGGTAAAAATCACCACTAAAGTTATTGCAAACGTCTATACATACTGGCAAGCTATCAAGTTCACAGTACCAAACACAAATTATTTGTTAGGTTTTAACAACTGTCCAAAATTTTGAATTTTATCATTAGCTATCTATCCCATGGGTTGTGAGCCTGGAAATAAGTGGGTCGTTTGCGTCCATTTTCTAAATGAATTACTGCAAAATACTCCATCGGAATAACTGAGGTTTGTCTGCTGCTTGCTCTTGAGAGTAAACAGCGCGGGTTTCTGTGCACAGGACGCCTGCACACACTGCGGCTCCAGCACTGTGAACCAGCGCGCTCGCCTCCCTCGCGGGACCTGATCTTCCCTGTAGAGTGGCAGTCATTTCGCCCGCGTGCTACTGTACCCTTCAGAATGTGGAAGATACATATTCAGGATACGAATTTGATCAAATCAATAATAATTTTCTACTCCTTTCAAAACATTCTCCATCAAAAGCGGTGGGTTTTAAACGCGTGTTGCTTCTTTGTGTCGGTCTTACTCCGAGGGCGTGAGGCGGTCAGAAGGCTGCCAGCCGGACCGCGGCCACGAGGTGTGGCGCCGCTGCCTTCACTTGGGCCCAGGCGTCGGGCTTTTGTGTACCGGCTGCTCCCACCATCACCAGCGCAAATGTCTGCGTGGTGGGAAGATAAAGAATATCTTCGTTTTATTTTTGAAATCTATTTGACTTTGCAAGTCCCCCTGGAAGGATCTAGGGCCCCCAGGGACCTGCCCTCTTGACTTGGTAAACTGACTCTAGAGAATGAAAGGTGAAGGGAGAAGATAAGTAAACAAACATGAATTTTCCTGGTTGTAGGGTTTGAGTGAGTCTAGTGATAGATGGAACGGCAGGATTCGCAGAGCACTTAACGAAGGCCAGTGTCCCAGGGTCCCTGGAAGACACCTGGGTGGCTGCCTGAATCCTGGGACTCAGAGTAGTAATTCTGTTTTTCTTTGACCATTGCTCTTTCTGAAGTTTAAAGAGAGCTCAACCATATGGTTCTTATATGGTAACTGGATTCCAAAACCAAGGCCATTAATAAACTATTACCACTCAAGTTTGAGTTATGGGAGGAATTTGGAAGTGAGGACCTGGGTAGTTGCATGAGATTTCACATTGTATGGACAGACATTTTTATGTGGAAAGCCAGATGTCATCTATTTTGTGTCCCTTTGGGCTTTGTGTATCAACAGAAATAAATTCAAAGTAGTCTTTATCAATGCAATCCAGCAATATATCATTAACCTTTTTTTTTTTCTTTCTTTTTGAGACAGGGTCTTGCATTGTAGTTCAGGCTGGCCCTGAGCTCACTATGTAACTCAGGCAAGCCTCAAACTCAGCAGTCCTCCTGCCTCTGCCTCCTGAGTGCTGGGATTACAGGCGTGAGCCACCATGCCTGGCATTGTGGTATGTGGTACTGATTCCTGGTGGGCATGAGTCGCCATGCCTGGTATTGTGTGTGGTTACTGGGGATTGAACCAGGGACGCTGGCCTTGCTAGTCAGACACCAGAACCACTGAGCTAAATCTCCGGCCCTCATTAACCATTTTGATAAAACTTAGAAAAAGTGAAATGACTCACATTGATTGAATGCTGATATGTGACTTGGGGGCCTTACAGATATCATCGTGTTTAGTTATAAATACAATCGATAAATAGTATAGTATTACCATTTTTAAGACCAAATGACTGATTCAGACACATTAAGTAATATATCAAAAGTCATGAAGTGCCTAAGATGCGCCTGGGTTCCAGGCCAGCTGGGTCTGATTGGCAAGTTCCTGTACCTCTTCAGACAGAGTGATGGTGAACCTTAGAGACAAATGTACAATCCCGGTACCACCAAAAAAACAGACACAAGCATACAAATTGCAACCCAAAACCCACTTATCTATTGCAAAGTCCCGCCACTGCAATCAAACCTGAATATTGAGAGGCTGGAGACTTAACTCAGTGGTTCCAATGCCTGCCTAGCAAGGGCAAAATCCTGATTTTGATGCTGTAACCACATACAACAATACCAGGCATGGTGACTCATACCCACCAGCAATCAGTACTGCATACCACAAGGCTGGGCATAGTGGCTCATGCCTGTAATCCCAGCACTTGGGAGGCAGAGGCAGGAGGATTGCTGAGTTCCAGGCCTGCCTGTGCTACATGTGAGCTCAGGGCCAGTCTGGACTACAAAGCAAGACCCTGTGTCAAAAAACAAACAAAAAAATAAAACAGGGCCAGAGGGTTAGCTCAGTGGTTCCAGCGCCTGCCTCGCAAGCACAAGATCCTGAGTTCAATCCCGGTAACCACCTACAATGCTGGGCGTGGAGACTCACGCCCACCAGCAATCAGTACCACATACCACAGTGCTGGGCATGGTGGCTCACACCTGTAATCCCAGCACTCGGGAGGCAGAGGCAGGAGGATTGCTGAGTTCGAGGCTTGCCTGGGCTACATAGTGAGCTCAGGGCCAGCCTGAACTACAAAGCGAGACCCTGTCTCAAAAAAAAAAAAAAAAAAAAAAAACCTGAATTTTAAAGTTTTAGTTTAGAAAAAAATCATACATCAACATCTTTTGTTTTAAAAATGACACATGTGCCATCAGTTTGCCATCTGTGCTGTAGAGTATATTCAATAATTGAGGAACAGGCAGATAAAGTAAGTCTTGGGACAAACACTGCCTACCTCACCAAAAGCAACAATTTACCTGGATAGTAGACATGTGAACTATTTTTTAACAATTCAAAACAAAAACTAATATATAGTGAAATAGAATGGAAAGCACTTGAAGATGGAGATGAGACTTCAAGATATTTTGTCTTGGAAGAGTAGGATCAATGATCTTTCCAGAGTGCCTGGGAGTAGAAGGTCAAGGTGTGCTCTGATTCCATCCTTGTATCAATCTGCTTTGCTCCGTGATTTGACCAAATGTTCCCCAGTTACCACTTAGTGCTAGCAATCCCAGATGTTGTAGAGACAAAGTAAATTTTTACTCATATCTGTGGTATCTGTAAGGAAGAGGTATCTGAAGCAGAAGAGGTGAAATTAGAAGGGGAGAAACAGTTAACTCTGACATCTCTAGGAACCATCAGCCAATAATCCTCAAGATGATGAGAATAAGCAGCAGAAATATGATGTCTGATTATCTATCGTGCTGATCACTATGCATAAATTCATTATCTTAAGTAAACTGTGCAACAATCTTATAGGGTGATGTTATTATCCCCATTTGTTTATGTACCCAGACATAATATTGTTGCATTCATGTTATCTCAGTAAGTCCATGAGCTATTATTATCCATATGCTGCTGATGACAAAATTGGTCTCAGAGTGGATATGTAATGACTCAAGTTTACTCAGTAAACATATGAGGGATATATGCACAGGCTCTGGTTGATTTGAAGATCATTTGTTCCTTGCTGCCTTTATGTTAGGTAGAGGTAACTCTCTGTGTCATTGTCTAAACTTGTGTATTTCTGAAAGTCAAAATGAGGATATGATTAATTATTGTGGCAGATCTGGAGATGTAAATTGGGATTCCCCAGACCACAAAAAACAAAGAACTACAGTAAGTCCCTGACTTAAGAACATTCAAGTTGTAAACTTTCAAAAGTGTATAAGATTTGCTTTGTTGGAGTATAAAAGAATCTGACTTATGGACTTGTTCATAAGTCAGGAACTTACTGTATACTATTTTAAGCAAAGATAAGAGCTCAATAATATCAAAGTTCTTAAAAATAAATGCTTTCACTTATTTGTTTTAAAATATTGACTATTTCACCTAAAGTACACTTATATAATGAAGGAGGAATGTCTTTTTGTGTATATAGTATTGAAAAAATAACTTTTCCTAGTGACATTTAAAAGAAGTTTTAGAGTAGAAGGTCTGTATCATTTTTGATACATTTGTGTGCACAGGGAAAGGAAGTCTGACACTAAATTCTAAAGGGGATGAAGAAAGTTTAGAAAATTATGATTCATTTTTAGAAGTTAATGAATATGACACTGTGGTGGTAACATTGTAACATACTCACTGGGAGGAACTTCTGAGAAGTATGTTGGATATCTGAGCACTTTGCTCTTTCAGGAGTACAGTATCATCAGGTAACAATAATTTCAGACAGTTTTACAGAATGTGGAAGCGAGTTTCTCCACTTTGATCAAAGTACAAGTTGAAACAGGTTGTTTTCTTTTATAGTTGCTTCTATTACAGTGCATCATAGGTGAACGTCTTAATTTCTTTACAATAAAAGAATTATTTTGTTTCTTTTTCTTTGATGCAAGAATTCTCTCCTCCCAGATTTTAACCTTTGTTTAGTTTTTCTTTCTGCTCTAGCTTTTTTCCTCTTGAGTAGATTTACATACATCTAACTGACTTAAGCTATTTGTGACGTTATTTTTGGATTTTACTGCTTCTTGCTTTGTCTGCTCCTAATCAAATCCAGATTTATTTTCTAGAGGAAGCTAATTTATTTATTTTTTTGGTAAATATGTGTTACAAGCTTTCAACCAAACAGCCCATTCAAAAGTACAAGAAAAAGTAGCATTTGTCCACAGACAGATGGGTTTTTTCTTTCTTTTTTATTCTAAAGAGATATATGTGTGTAAGCTTGAGTGATATTACTTATTCTTAATAAGTAATAGCTTGAAGCAAACATTTTGTCCAGGCATTAGGGCCTAAACAAGAGAAACAGCAATAACTCAAATAATTTGTTTTACTAGTATCATATTTTATGTTATGTGTGTGCATGTTTTTGTGGCTATTGTTTGTTTTTTGTTTATCTACTTAAAGTCATCTGCCAACCTTTGATATCAACCTGATGAATCTTTTCACTCAGCTGGAAATAAGAAAAGAAAGGCTTTCTCTTGGTTGAATATGAGGGTTATTATGTTAGGCATCGGGTAAGAGGCTGCTGAGCACTTAATGTGATATGACCTGTGTGACCCTCCTGCACACCACCTTCAGGGATAAGGTGAGAGGACTAAGGATCTGTGCATGTGTCAAACCGCCAGCTGCTTGGGAGTGGAGCTACGCCTTGTCCCAGGCTCTGTCTTTCATTGTCTCTTTGGAGACCAAAAGCATTGACCTTAGCAAGAAGCAAGTCAAAGGAGGTAGAGTTCTGAGGTCCACTGTAAACATGAGCACAACCTGGTATTATAATTAATAGCTGAGGTTTGGAGGCCAACTGGATCAAGAAAGGCAAGGTACTCTGTTCCCACGGACACTGGGAAACTTGGCAAATGCTAAAATTAGGGTTGGTACGCTTCTTCCTCCCAAAGCTCCCCAGCACCATAACTGCCCAAGGAACTGAAATGTATAGTATCATCTTATATAAAAAAATAGCGAGGTCCGAGAGAACAAAGATACAAGGGGTAGAAAGGATGACAGGCATTCACACTATTAAATTTTTACACTAGTAACATTCACTCAGTCTCCAGCAGAATTTGTCAGATCTTCAAGGTTTATTTCTAGCTTTAAATAAACAGTTCCTATGGTTGGACAGAACAGGCTTTGTAGTATGAGGAAAAGGAAAGTCCCAAAGGGAAAAAGACCTGTGCCGGACCAGCTCAGCCACAGACTTTGCAGTCTTGACCATGTTCCTGAGGTCATCCCAGGTCTGTTTTATGACTTGTAACCCGATTGTATCTACAGCCTGCTTATTCTCTGATGTACTCTGAGAGGAAGAACTTTCCCATACGCAAAGTGTCTAGTTGGTACCTGATACACTCTTCATTTATTGGCTGCTGTGACTGTATGGGCAAAATAACAGCTGTATTTCCGAACCTAAATTCTCTTACTGCCAGAATCTCACTGACAACAACAAACAGGAATCTCTATTTTCTCTTCATGCATGGTCTGCCCATTGGAGAAAAGTCTCTTAGTGGGAAATGAATGCAGTATGACGAACCATGATTTGTCAGGCTCATACTTCACAAAACACAATAAAAGTAGAATCTAAAACCGTCATGTAACCGATCCTAAAACCACCCAAAGCAGATAATAGGGCAAAGTCAAAAAAATCCGTATACATCCCCAAAGTACACCTAGAAGGTAAATTACTTTGTGTGTGTGTGTGTGTGTGGTAGTAGAAAGATTGAAAATAAGGGCAATATTTAAAGTGATTATAAATACTAAACATAGGTTCATATCCAGTTCCACTACACAAAATTTTATCTTCAAAGAATAGCACCCAATATTTGTGATCATCGGACGTGAGGCCTACTTCACAGGAGAGGCAGGAGGCCTACTGTGGATGCCAGACAGAGAGCAGTCAGCAGAGCCCTGTTAGTAAGTGCAAAGCTTGTGTCTCTGGTGCTGGGCGGTCACATTCCCTCTATTTTGTCTTTTCACTGTCTCTCGAAGTCATCAGGCCTCCCAAAGCAAAGCCCAGAAGTGTCCGTGTCGAGAACACGGGAGTGTAGTACAGATATCCGCGAGAAGGAAGCATTCCACGATGCTAGAGTCATCAGCCTATTTTATGTGATTTTCTGCATACATGGACAGGCAAACCAGGCGAAGGTCCTGTCTGGAGAGAGCCACATCATGCCTCCCAGAAGGCCAGCGACGTCAAAAGTTGTGCATCTTGTTTGAACATTTCTCACCAGCCAAATTCATCCCTCAGTGAGATACAGTTCATGTGACTAATTTTGTTTGATTTGGCAGTGGGGTGAAATGTCAGTAGGCCTCCTATTTGGACTAAAATTATTAACCATACCGAGGGGAATATTACATATGTGTTAGTCATTTCAGAATAAAGAGGAGAGTACACTCCTGAAAGGTTCAGCTACACTCATGGGACAGTGGATCACCAGAATACTTTCTACTTGAAATTCATACGTTATTCACTTGCTCGCTTCGCTTGGAGAATTGTGTCACTGCTGCTAAAGTCTTGGGTTTCCTTTGCCCCTTGCCTGGATTCTTCATTTACTTTAATGGGAATTTCACCTTCAAGCGCAAGACAACGTATGGCACTAAAATGACAATAGCAGAAGGAAAAGAATACATTTTAAACATTCATGCTGTGGCCCATTTTTCTTGACTGTTTCTGTTATAGTCATTGACGAATGCTGAGAAAGACCCATTTGGAAAGCCGAAAACACATTGTCCCTGGAGACCGGCCTTTAAAAAACATACATTTACCTTGCATGTCATCACAAATTACTAAAAAGAATAATTATAGATCAATCTACATAATTTTAATTTTGTGGTTAGCTGATGACAAAAGCATACCCCTCTGGCACTGCCATTAGCTCTCTAGGTATATGTGCTTCTCTTTGGAAGAATGGCAGTGTGGAGGAAAAGATTGTCTATGTTTTCTTAAGGAAACATAACGCAAAATTTGCCACTTTCTGAAATTTGAAGTGTGATGAACCTTTGTAGCTCATGTTCTCACCTTCATAATAACCCATAGAGCTATAGCTGTTAGAATGTAGCATTTTTAAAAAAATCTGTGTGAAAGGATAAATACAAAGCCCATTTATACGAATGCCCAAATGTCAAAAATGTATTAAAGCATTTTATAGGCTGTCTTGTTCATTATTTTGCTGACTTAGAAACCTGGAAGTGTTTTGTATCCATTTCATTATCTGCAAAAGTATGAACTGTAATGGAATTTACATAAAAATCCCACTGGAGAGTAGGGACTTTACTGCGTAGTCAGCTTTGCCTCCTAATCCAATCTTTCCCAATATAGTTGGTATGGCAGTCACCACACTCAAACAGCAGGCTCTCTTTTGTAAAGAAAAGTATGAATTTGAGCTGGAAAATGAGCAGAAGTATTTTTCTATTACTTTGGATGCTTCCTCTTGCTGAGTTTACATGAGAAGTCTAGCAGGTGGTGTTATTAAATACCCTCAGAAATCAGCCCCAAAATAATTATCTTGGGTTAGTGATGGAAAAAAAGACACCAGAGGCTTAATGAAAAGACCATTTGAATTTTTGTGATTGAATATCTGTTGGACACCTCTGTAGTTATTAACCCTTATGGGCAGAATTTCAGATGTTTTATTATTTTTAATTGAATTGTTTTGGAAAACTGCAGATTAAAAACACTTTTCTCCCCTTGTGATAGTTGGAGATACTAGGGCAAACTGTGTAATAACGGGTTCCTTAAAGTTTGGTTTAAACCTCGCTGTCTGGCAAGGTTCACCATAAATTAGTGTTTCATATTATAACAGATTTATGGAAATACTAAGCAGGGAAGAATGTTCTTAGTATTTTCCAGTACTCATTTCTCCAAATCATTTTCTTCCTACACCCATGACTTTCTGTGCCATGAATTCAAGTTTTCTAATACTGTAGAATATTCCAAAAGATACCTTTCCTCTTCTAGTTTTTGATTTCCTCCCATACAGAACCAGAAAGTTAATTTTCTTGGGTCTCTTTGTCTGTACTGTTTCACTGCCCCCAAATAATGTCTGTCTCCATTGTATGTACTCTTTTTAAATACTTGCTGGCTCTTATCCTATCAAATGTTGAAAGTCACTTAGGCAATCGCTGTCATCTTTCCTTCCAAACCCTCTTCCCAACTTCACCTTCCCAGTCACTTCATCGTTTTTAAGAATTTGCTCTTAACTCTCTCCAATCTTCCACATATTTCTGGAACTGAGTTTATCCACATGGAGCACACTTTCCCAGGTGTGTCATCTATCATCCCCTCCATCTGGAATGTGATGGTTCTTTGCATGCAGCCCAAATGCTAGTGGAGTTTGTCCCTTTTTTCCTGATCATTGTCAGCATGTTGGCTCAAAGTACGTTTGAACATCTCCCACTGGTTCCTCAGGGAACCTCTCTGCTAGGGGCCGCATTGTACCTGTCACTGCAGACGGAAAGAATGTTAGATGAGATGAGAAAAAAGAAGGTCTTGTGAACCATGTTAGAAAACATGTTCAGGAATCCCACCCAGCCCCTGCCATGTTTGGAAACAGATCTCCTTCCTTTGCATTCTCATTTTTGTTGACTATCTTTTATCACACAGATATAATGAAGCCTATGCCAGTTGCTGCTGAAGGTGAAGAACACATCTTGTCTTAGGGCACAAGTGATTTCCTGGCTCTATTATTGATGCCTTGTGATAGTAGCTGAGGACCAGGCATAGTACGACATGACTATAATCCCAACACTTGGGAGGCTGAGGAAGAAGGATAGCTGTAAATTCAGGGCTATGCTGAGTCACACAGTGAATTTATGGCCAAACTAAACTACATAGCAACACTCAGCCTCAAAACAGACAAATAAACAAAAAAGAAAAACAGGAAATAAATAAATTAATTAAAAATAGTTGGAAAGGCCTATACTGAAATTAAAGCATTCTTTATTTAATGTTACCAAGATGAATCTTTACCTTTTAAAAAAATTTTTGGGTTGAGTTTATTAATACATTTTACCTATACATAATGTTACATTCAACATTAAAAATTTATATCTGTACATGACATATCTTGATTCTCATTTTTTCCATTCCCCTCCTCACCCTACCACCCTTAACTCTCTATATGCCATACTGTTTTTCTAACATGCGAAACTAAAGGTGTAAATGAGGTCCAGAATGTATGGTAGATATGGTGAATTAGGAAGAAAATGTTCAAAGGGAAAAGGAAGGGGGGTAGGGAAAATAAAGAAGAAAAAGGAAAAATTTGATAGTAAAAAAATGGAATCTTTACCTCTTTATTCCAATTCTTTCAACAACTTTCTCACTATCATAGTAGTTCACAGCAGTTACAGAATGAGGAATGAGGAACAAGGGAAAAGAAGAATTAAATGTGATATCTAAATTTTAGTGATCTTGCAATTCCATTTGATCCCTTTACAAAGAGTAGTACCCCATACATACAGACAAAACATTATTGTATCTATTGGATGGAACAAGGCCACTCCCAAATCAACCATGAGCCGCTTCAAACTGTCCAAAAAAGATAATGTGATAACTATGAATCAATAAAGCAAATCTGGAGAACTTATGGTTCTGGTGAAGTTGGGAAAAGATGTACTGTCCTTACAGGTTATATATATTAACATAAAAATATATCATATTAAAAGATTCAAAGGGGCTATCAATTATAAGAATCCTTTGGATTTTATGGCAGCATCTCAAAAATATATCAAATTTATATCTTTTATTTTGCTAAAAAGTCAATGACACCTTTATCTATATAATCACATCAGTCTTATCTCTGAGTCAGAAGCAAGTGTTGACTGAAAACCTTGTGTTCACTTTTGTTCCTTGATGGTGATGAGAGAGATGGGTATGCTGCTTTTTAGCACTTTCCTCTGAAGTTCTGTGTGCGAGTCAATACTCCTTTGGTTGTACATGAAAACAGAACAGACTCAACCTTTTCTGCACAACTTGAGATCTGGGCTTTCAGAACTCAGTCTACAGATAATCTTTAGGTACTGTTGGCCCCCCCAAAAAAAGGTCACAATCAGATTTTTTCCTCATACGTACATACTCTGCCATCCATGCAGCTTTTATTCTCATCAGGCTTGTCCTTCGTGGAGACTGCAGTAGCTCCTGTGTCTTCTCCTCTCTTACTTCAGTAGAGTCACATGAAAGTCTCTCCCTCAACATTTAACAAAAGTCTTGGGCCTGGATCTTATTAAATGGAATTGAACTCTGCGCCCCTTGCCTTACTAAGCACTAGAGTAAGCCACATGGGATCCACTGAGTGAAAGAAACTCTTAGAGATCATTCTATGATGATGGGAGTGATCTATAATCCAGTACGGTAGCTACTAGTCATGTATAACTATCGATCACTTAAAATGTACCTCGTCCAAATGAGAGACAAAATTGTAAGTTCTAAGTAAAGAAGCTCCACTGTACTGAATAGCTCTGGGGTTTGGAGTATCGGGTGTAACCTGGGCTGAAAAATGGTTTCAGGGTAGCAAGTCCTATTTTACCTGCAGTAGGAAATATAATGCTCCTAAGGGTAAAACCAACACGTGCTCCTTGGAAGTACTCTGAAACTTGAAATGGTACTTAATACCTTTGGGACTGATAGCTTAATTTCCCACTAAATGGCTCAGATCATATTATTTACAGTCTTTCTATTGTTTTGTTTGTTTTCCTTTAATTAAAATGCATGCAGTAGGAACTCTGTAGCTCTTCATGCCTGTGTGAGAATCCTTCTTAAGCATTTGTGTAGGACCTGGTGCTTTTAACTGAATTAACTTTTATGTACACTATACTTGTCATTTCAAAAGATATTATAAGGATATTATAGTATTATTATGTTATGAAAACAAACTGAAATTCCTGCCTATTTAGTACAGACAAGGCAAACGGGAGAGTGTCAGTCGGTGTCTAGGGGTTGCCATGTCAAGGATACACTGTGACAGCTGCATTGCTGGGCAGCAGCTTCTCTGTGAACCTTCTTCATTCCTCATTTCTGGAGATGGCCAGGGTCGTGTTCGTCACCTCATGCAGAGCTTCCAAACAAAAAGAAAAGGTTACCAAATGCTTGTGTTTGCAAAACAAATTGTTCCCAAACAAAGGAGCTCATGAACTCAGGTACCGCTGTCCACACACTTGACTAAAGAAAGAGAATTTCCTTTGGACACGGACCCATTTACTGGTTCACCTAAGTTCTCAAGCTCGAGCTGTCCCTGCCCTCACCGAGCTTCAAAGTCCCATTTTATGAAAATGTGAAACGCCATGCAGGCGTCTGAGACTTGGGACAAAAGATAGCACATTAATACAGATCCATGGTACAAAAATTCAAAATATGGAGGCATATTAGTACTAATTAAAAATGAAAAAGAAAATAGCAACTATCTATAACCCCATTACACCAGGACAATTGCCATTATCTTTTTTTTTTTTTTTTTGGCTTTTTGAGACAGGGTCTCGCTTTGTAGTTTAGGCTGGCCCTGAGCTCACTATGGTGCCCAGGCAAGCCGCCGTGAACTCAGCAATTCTCCTGTCTCTGCCTCCCGAGTGCTGGGATGACAGGCGTGAGCCACCACGTCCGGCATTGTGGTATGCGGTGTTGATTGTTGGTGGGCGTGTCTCCACGCCCAGCATTATACGTGGGTACCGGGATCGAACTCAGGTCCTTGCGCTTGCAAGGCAGGCGCCTGAACCACTGAGCTAACCATCCGGCTCCCAATTAACATTATCTTAATATATATTGCTGCTGATGTGATGAATACTTACACATCTCTTTCTGGTTTATGTGTGCATACATACACACAAGAACACACTGGAGACTGAACCTAGAGTCATAAGCACACTAAGCATGTGCCTTAGCACTGAGTTTTGTCCTCAGATCCTCATGCTTTTTTCTTAAGGATGAAGAATTGCTGTAATTACTCCTTTATAACTTCTTTTTTTACCAAATACTATTTAAAAGTATCATACTTAATACTTTATAATATTACATTCAGTGAAATACATTTAGTGCAATGCATATACACACACATATATAAAATACATAAGTGAAATTTTTCAGGTTAAGAGGTCATTATGAGTATCCTTTTAAATATTTAAAATATTTTTAAAGATTTTTGGAAAATAAAGTTCTGCTTAGGCAAAAGTCATCTATTCTATTTAGTCTTGTATAGTAGCACACAAGACCCTATCTGATACCTAGGCCACACTCAATAGTTATTTTTGAATGAATAATGAGTATAGGTATATTTACCATGGTAATTCAAACAGAAGAGTATGGGATGAACTCACTTCACTGAATCCTTATTATCTCTGGAGTTTATATACACTTTTAAGTGTTTTAGACAGAAGATAGTTTCCCATTACAGTCTGTGTTCCAACTTATTTGTCTAGCAGATACAGATTATATCAAATCCTGCTTACTTAATGCGAAAAAACAAATTCAATAGCGTAAGAAGTTTGTGGATGGATCTTGGCTGCATGTTTCAAAATCTTAAGGTTTTGATTAAACGAAATCCATGACTAGGTATTTGGAAATCATATTCTGGTCTACAAAGAAACATATAACTTAGAAATATCATGAGAACTACTTTATCTCATTATATGTTAATCTAAAAAGAATGTAGAAATGTTAAGTACTGTGTTTTAGTAAATTATCACATAGAGAAAGGTAATGACTTTGTCTAATATTTAGCTCCACCCTACTTCTGCAGAGCTCCTCTTTGCTTTACCTCTATTCATAATCCAATAGTTAAAGTATAATGGAAGTTTAATAAAAATCACAGGGAGGCTGGAGGTGTACCTTGGTGGCACAGCAAGGCCCTGGATTTGTTGCCAGTACAAAATGAACCCAAAACTATAGGGAAAAGTCTACATTAGGCGCACATTAAATCTCACGTGGAACCCTATTCAGGGCATAAGGACCTTTGATGGGAGCTCTCACTCCTGCAGTGTCTGCTCCATGGCCGTCTCACTCTTGCTCTTGCCTCTTGTTCAAGCTCTTTCTGGGTCTGGCTTTCTCTTTCCTTCCTGCTTCAGCACAGACCTGTGCCCCAACATCACCCTGCATGGGTTTAACATCCCCTTTTTGTCAATCTCTTCAACTAACTGTGCTCT
>PVIC010006787.1:0-53065 GCA_004025085.1 Thryonomys swinderianus
TTTTTTTTTTTTTTTTTTTGAGACAGGGTCTTGCTTTGTAGTTCAGACTGGCCTTGAGCTCACTGTGTAGCCCAGGCAAGCCTCAAACTCAGCAATCCTCCTGTCTCTGCCTCCCAAGTGCTGGGATGACAGGCGTGAGCCACCACGTCCGGCACTGTGGTATGTGGTATTGATGGCTGGTGGGCGTGAGTCTCCATGCCCAGCATTGTATGTGGTTACCAGGATCAAACTCAGGACCTTGCGCTTGCAAGGCAGGCACCAGAACCACTGAGCTAACCCTCCGGCCCCCACCTTCCCTATTCTTAACTTGCTTTGTCCCTTGGGATTTATCCTTCAATGTCAGGGGATGAGAACTTGAGTTCTATCAGGTTGGAATTTATACAGTTCTGTGTCATTTCTATTCTATAGATGATTGGCCAGCAGTGCTGAGGCTTCCGGACGAATGGGATGTTGTCCCTGCTCTCAGTAGGACAAAGTAGCATGTTTACCCCATACTGGGTTAAATACCTCAATTCTATAATACAAAGCCCTTTGAAATAACTTGCTAATTTTCTTCCTCTTTTCCAAACTATCAAAGGTAGATAGTTATGAATTGATCATCATCTTCTCTCTCTCTCTCTCTCTTCTTTCAGTCCTGGGGGTCAAATTTGGGCCCTTGTGCTTCCAAGGTAGGTGCCACTTGAGCTAAATCCCTGGCCCCAACATCTCCTTTAGATAATCACAGTGAGACTTGTCATCCCTGGCAGAGGAGGGTCAGTGCCCCTCCTCAGCCTAAAATAGAGAAGGTAGACCTTCAGCCCTCTGTGTCCCTTAGAAAGATTGTGTTTGTTTATTTAGAGATAGGATCTCACTATGTAGCTCAGGCTGGCCTCGAACTCATGGTGTACCACCACCGTTGGCCTATGTCCCTTAGAAATAAAGGAGCTGAATGTGGTAGCTCACATCTGTGATCTCATGCCTGTGTTCCTCAGCCTCAGTTCGCCCTGAGGTCGAGGCCAGTCTAGGCCACCATGTAGGCTAGGTTACATGGTGAATTCAAAGCCAACCTGAACTACACAGGGAGACCCAGCCTCTAAATACATACATACATACATACAGTAAATAATTAGTCTTGGGTGGGGAGATGAAATAGAATAAATTAAAAATAAAGATAGATAAAAAGAAGACAAGAAAATTTAATTTTAAAAATAAAAACTCCAGGGCCAGAGATTTAGCTCAGTGGTTCTGGCGCCTGCCTCCCAAGCTCAAGGTCCTGAGTTGGATCCAGGTAACCACATAGAATGTTGGGCGTGGTGACCACGCCCACCGGCAATCACTACCACATACCACAGTGCCAGCGTGGAGGCTCACGCCTGTAATCCCAGCACTTGGGAGGCAGAGACAGGAGGTTTGCTGAATTTGAGGCTTGCCTGGGCTACATAGTGAGCTGAGTGCCAGCCTAACTACAAAGCAAGACCCTGTCTCAAAACAAAAACAAAAACAAACAAACAAACAAACCCTCCAACTTCAGGATGCAAACCCAATGTAAATAAAACCTTTTTTTCTTTCTCGTCTCCAAAAACTCACAAAAAAACTTTCACCTACAAATGAGTTTGGCCACTGTCTTTTTACTTGCAATGGCCTTTTCATTTGTAAAATGGGCTTTTCTGATATCTTTCTGGGGATAGGGGAAGAGGGCAAATGGAGATTAACTTCCAGATTTCCATTGCCAAAAAACACACAAAAACCCCAGTCCCAAGCAGTAGTGCATGTCTCTCTTTAAGGGCTTGCACTCCTCTCCTGTTTTTTTTTTGTTTTTGTTTTGTTTTGTTTTGTTTTTTTTTTGAGACAGAGCTCATTTGTGGTCAGTTAGGCCTTAAACTCACAGTGATCCTCCTGCCTCAGCCTCTGGACTGCTAGGATTATCCGGGTGCACCATGGTGCCCAGCTGCACTCCACCCTTGAGTGTACACAAAAATTTCTGCTGAATAAGCCCTTCCCATGCCTCCTACTGACGCATTCTAAAATTTCTGTTCCTGTGATGGGAGTCAGAGAACCTATAAATATTCTGTTTAGGGTGGGTTCAGTCCCTCTCTCAGACCCGGTTCGTGGACAGAGCTACCGCCTCAGTCACATGCTCCCCACCCACTCCCTTCCGCTTCCCCAGGGCCAAAGACAGTTTGCTGGTCCCCACCCACCACTCTGCCTTTCATTCTTGTTCCTGAAATAGCCATCAACCTGATCCCTTTATGCACCACCCCTTCCTATTGCCCCAGACTTGACCCGACTGCCCTCCCAGGGAGGAGCTATCAGAAAAATACCAGATGCCCGTTAGGACTTGAATTTTAGAAAAATAAAAAATACTTTCTAAAGTATGAGAATTTATGCAAAATATGTGTTGTTTATCTGAGGTTAAATGGGAATCCTGCAACTGGTACACTGCAACCCTGCCCCAGGGGATGGCCAGCCTCCTCCAGGACCTCAATTCTTGGACCCCTATCTTTTGGCCCAGCTGCATTTCTTGTTTTTTGCTTTGTTTTTATAGACAGATAGGTTAGGTAGAAATATTAAGGGAGGGCTGGAGATTTAGGTCAGTGGTTCCAGTACCTGTCTAGCAAGCATAAGGTCCCTGGTTCGATCCCCAGTAACCACCTACAACAGTACTGAGCATGGTGACTCACGCCCAACAGCAATCAGTACCACACACCACAATGCCGGGTGTGGTGGCTCACACCTGTAATCCCAGCACTCAGGAGGCAGAGGCAGGACTGCTGATTTCGAGGCTTGCTTGGGTTATATAGTGAGCTCAGGGCCAACATGAGCTACAAAGTGAGACCCTGTCTCAAAAAAAAAAAAATCAAAGGAATCAGACAGGGCTAGTCCTAGAGAGGTTAAGGACAAAGGTGCAATACATCACAGCAGGGACTGGAGATGTATTAGCTAGAAACCAGATAATGACAAGATGCCAGGGACTTAGCTCAGTGGTTCTGGCACCTGCCTCCAAAACCCAAGGTCCAAAGTTTGATTCCTGATACAAAACAAAACAAAACAAAACAAAAAGACCAGATGACCAGACTTACTTACTTCCTTAAAGAATAAATACTGAGCCTAATGCGAACTAGACAGACATTAACATTCTGGTGGGTGGCCGCGGACTTGTGGACCAACCACATTTTAGGAGAATCCTTGTTTTTTCTGTCCACATGACTTATTTCCCAGTTGGACCACTGGTGCCTAAGTGACTATACGTGTAATCTTACTGGATGATCATGGCTGTGGCCCACACTGTACCCGTGGGTTTCACTCTATAAAATGCCTCTGCAAAGTGAGCCTCCAGGTATTCACTTGGGACCCCCTCTCTCCCTCAAGAGCTTTCCTATAACTCACTGATTTTGGTATCATTTGGCCAACAGGTTTGGAGACATGATGTTTCATATGTCATCTCTGGGATTACTCTAGTGTCATTGTGACCAGGTGGTGGCTCTCATATTGCCTATGAGATTTCAGGGCTCTATGATTTAAAGTGAATCCCCCCACCTAGCAGATCTGGGGTTGGAACTCAGGACCTTGTGCATAGCCAAACGAGTTCTTTCACCCCCACCCCCAGACCCTAGATAGTGAGTTTTTGGAGTGGGGGCCGAATCCTTTATCCTTTAGTTTAGTACCGAAAACTCTTATCTATCTGGCAGGAGCTTAATTAACTATCTGTTGTGGCAAGAGCACCATTCTTTGCTGTGCTCGGGAGGGAACCCAGGACCTGCAGCTGGCGAAGTGAGGGCTCTGCCATTGAGCTCCACCCCCAGCCCCTGAGCCATTTTTATGACAGAAGGAGGAATGGACTGAGAGGGCCCCGGTGCGGAGCATGAAGGGTATGTGCGGAGAGCTGGTAAGATTGTACAGGGCTGTGAAATCTTCAGTTTCACTATCTAGCGAGGGGGAGAGTGAAATTAAGCCCTATTTGCTCTGCTGAGCTCGTTCTGGGAAGGCTCTTCCCAGAGGAAGTGTACAGGCCCTAGAAATTAGAAGTTGGGTGCTTGGGAGAGCTAACTACCAGCCCACCAGTTTCCCTAAAGAACTGCTCCTGACGTCCATCTGCCTAGGTAAATAAACATATATAGTGTGTGTGGTGGGCAAGTAGTTAGAGACATTAGCAGGCCTTCAGACAAAGGAGTCCAAAATAGCATGCTTTGCCAATTATAATTTTAAAAAAGACTGAGATAAGAGATTAGGGTGCTGCAAAAGCTGGTTGGTGAAGTAGGCATGACTTGCTCATGACAAGATCCTGGACACATATGAAGAAGCCCACTGGACTTCTTGTTCTCAAGCACGTTTCCAATAGGCTGGCCTAAACCTGACGTCGGCCTGAGGTATGATATCCTAGCACCACCTCTCAGGACATGTATGTAGAAATTCTCCTGGTTTTCCTTGCGATTTAGACAGTATGAAAGAAAGGCAGCAGCGATCAGGGATGGTTCAATCCTGACTTTCCACAATAGCTCATAGTGTGTCTCCCAGACACAGCATGTACTTTTAGCTTTGCTCTTTTTCTCTTCACTCAGCCCAAGCTGGCCCTGTAGAGGCAGTTTCTCCCCTATTCTTCATTTTTGATTTCTTGAATAAATTTTGTCCTGCTTTTTGGCTCATTTCACTCAAGTTTTTGTTTGAGATGAAAGAACATCTAACCCCAGATGGTAAAATGAGCAATCCAGAATCTAGGAATATTTAATTTGGTGAGCCACTTTTAAAAGGAGTTACCCGATAGCAAGACTTCATTGTATAGTATATTTAGTATCATTTATTAGGTCTCAGACCCAAAGACACCCGACCTCTATTTCTAGAACAAGGCAAACAGCATTCCTGCTTGTTATAGCTTATGCTTCAATGCTATCAGAAAGGGAAACATTCTTCAAAGACATTACTCCCTTGAAAGACCTAATTTAGATTAGATTTTGTTTAGCAGCTGGGTGTGGTGGTACCCACCTGTAACCCCTGCACTTTGGGCAATTTAGTGATTTAGAGATCCTGCTTCAAAATAATAGTAATAATGATAATAAAAAGGACTGGGGATGTAGCTCAATGAGATGCCCTGTGTTTAAACCCTGGTACCACCCAATTCTTTTTCCTTTTGTAAATTTCTTTTTCTTTCTTCCTTTCTGTTTCTCTCTCTCTCTCTCTCTCCTTTCTGTTTCTCTCTCTCTCTCTCTCTCTCTCTCTCTCTCTCCTTTCTGTTTCTCTCTCTCTCTCTCTCTCTCCCTCTCCCTCTCCCTCTCTCTCTCTTTCCGAGACAAGTCTCTCTATGTAGCCCAGATTGACCCTGAACTTGCTGCAGTTCTTCTGCTTTAGTGGTCAGCATGCTGGAATCACCTGCATAGACTACCATGCCTGGATTCTTTTGTAAGTTTCTTACATGATTCAGATCCCTAAGGGACATTTTTAAGATGTGCTATATAACTGTACCATTCATACCCCAAGATGAATGTAATCATGTATTCAGAAAATTCTAATAAAGAAAGAAACCAGGACCACAGATTTAGCTCAGCAGTTATTAAGGAAGTTATTTTTCATTTGAAAGTAACCTTTAAGGAAAATGTTGATCACCTTTGTTTCCTGAACCCCAGGAGTAACTGTGTGCTTAAAAAGAGATCTAATCTTGCACTCAGGGTAGATGCCTATGTAGCGCTGTTCACCCTCTCTGAAGGCACAAATCTATATCTGCTTTGCCATGAACTCTATCATTCTCTGCATGGTCACTTATGTTCTTTTTCACCTCTTCATTTTTTTAATTTTCTTTCTTTAAAGATAGCAAGATTTTATATTATTAAGGGTAGGAAAAGTATGCTCTGTCCATGAGAGCTCATAGTGGTCTTTGGTTCCTCCTTCCCTACCCCCCCTTCCTTCCTTCCAAGACAGGGTCTCGCTTTGTAGTTCAGGCTGGCCCTGAGCTTACTATGTGGCCCAGGGAAGCCTCAAACTCAGCAGTCCTCCTGTCTCTGCCTCCTAAGTGCCAGGATGACAGGTGTGAGCCACCATGCCCAGCATTGTGCTTTGTGGTACTGACTACTGGTGGATGTGAGTCATCATGCCCGGTATTGTTGTATGTGGTTATTGGGATTGAACCAGGGACCTTGCTCTTGCTAGGCAGGCACCACTGAGCTAAATCTCTAGCCCTGGTTTCTTTCTGTATTAGAATTTTCTGGATACATGATTACATTCATCTTGGGGGATGAATGGTAGTTATATAGCACATCCTAATCATTTTGACTTCTCCTTCCTCATTCTCTTTCCCTTTCCTGTCTCAAAGGACCAAGGAGTGAGAGGGTTGGTTCCGGTATTAAGATTTGGCTTCTAGGTGATGTGTGTGCTAAATTTCAAAAACTTTTTTTTTTTTTTTTTTGAGACAGGGCCTCGCTTTATAGTTCAGGCTTGCCCTGAGCTCACTATATAGCCCAGGCAAGTCTCAAACTCAGTAATCCTCCTGCCTCTGCCTCCCAAGTGCTGGGATTACAGGCTTAAGCCACCATACCCGGTCTAAAAACATTTCTTAATTGGTATGAAATATATAATTTAAGTGGTAATTTTGCTTAGTGTAATTGCTATTGCTTTCTTATGCAAATGAGTCTCCAGAGAAATCCCTGGGGCTCTCCTTCCTATGGGATAGGCCGGCCACTGGAGATAATGTAAGCAGAAGTGCCTAGGGAAGGCTTTGGGGTCTGGAGGTTCTCCTACAGCTTTAGCAGTCTGGGTGTCTACAACTCTAGTCTTTGGTTTGGCAAATCCTTGTCCATTCAAAAGAGCAAAGTGTTAATGGACACTTGTGAAAGACATTTAGGGGTGGTGCTGACTTGCACCTATTAGCGTATGATAAGTACTTTCAACACAGCCGCTCAGCTAGGCAGCCTTGTCCTAAAGACGAGAAGGTGGACTTTGGAACCACACAAACCTAGGCGAGCTCAGGGCTGGTTTTACTTCTCTGAGCCCTTTCACTTACGCGTCTGATGGTACGGCCCAAAGAGTAGTCTACTTTTCAATGTAGGGTTTCAAACCCACTTTCCAGTGCTGTGCTACCTGGCAGAGGGGTTCCACCTGCAGTGTTCTGACAGAGCACATCACCCAGTGAGCCCCAGCAGTCTCAGTGTGTGAGTACACTCCGGAAGACTGCACAAGGACAAAATCCCCGCATTGATATGCCCCCTTTGTTTTTTTGTTTGTTTGTTTGTTTTGGTTTTTTTGAGACAGGGTCTCGCTTTGTAGTTCAGGTTGGCTCTGAGCTCACTATGTAGCCCAGGCAAGGCTTGAACTCAGCAATCCTCCCGTCTCTGCCTCCGGAGTGCTGGGATGACAGGCATGAGCCACCATGCCCGGCACTGTGGTATGTGGTATTGATGGTTGGTGGGCCTGAGTCACCACGCCCAGCATTGTATGTGGTTACCCAGATCGAACTCGGGGCCTTGCGCTTGTGAGGCAGGAGCTGGAAACACTGAGCTAAATCTCCGGCCCGATATACCCCCCCTTGTTAAGTAATGTTCGGCCTGCTCAGAACATCTAGGCTGCATGTATGCTTACATATTTGAAGTTTCAAACTCAAAAACTGCATTTAGCTTAAAACCATGTGATCTTCAAGAGTGTTCGTCATGGATTTACTTATAATAATGTAAAAATAAACGTCCTCTGGTAAGAAGTTGACTTATTAAGTGGCCGTGTAAGCAATCATTTGCAGTATTAAAATTATGCCTTTATTTATTTATTATTATTTTTTGCACTGCTAGGAATCAAATCCAGGACCTGTAAAATCTAGGCGTGGACTTTTCCACTGAGCTACACGCCCAGCCCTAACGTTTCGCTTTGTTTTTGAAGACTCGGACTGTGGGTGGTAGTAACAAGATAAATGCTCAGGATAAAGAGTTAAGTAATATCTTCAGCAATAGGGCTGAGGATGTAGCTCATCGGTATTATGTTTGCTTGGGAGTAGGGGGAAAAAGCAATAGTGTCGTTCAACAGTATGGCCCACACTAGAAAAATAAATAAAACATATACAGGCGAGGAAGCACCCAAAGCAAGAGTCTCCTCCTGGGGCCTGGAAAGGGTGAAGTTACTTCTTCTGATACTTGTGGGGTTTTAAAATTTTCATCAGTAAGCATCATAGCCTGTGAATCTTTTAAGTCCCCCACCAATATTCTTAGTAGTTGGGTGGGACCCAGGGCGAACCCCAGCGCCCCCTGGCGGCGCCCCGAGGCCCCGCCCCAAGGGGCCGGCGCGACGGGGCGGGGCGCGGAGTCCCGGCCCAACCCAGCGCCCAGAGCCCTGTCCCCACGGGAAGCGCAACAGCCGGAGGCCGGGACGCACCGTCGCGAGCGACGCAGGTAAGTCTCCCGGCCAAGGCCGGCGGAGGTGAGGTCCGCGGGTGTGTGTGTGTGTGGGGGGGAGGTCATGGTCAGGGGTGGGGCTGCGCTGGAATGAGGCGCCCAAACTTTCTCAGGGCCCGCGGCCCGCCTGGGCCAGCACCCTAATGGAGATCTTTCGTCCTGGCCGCTGGAACTTCACTTTCCCTGGGCGCCAGGCATTTGGCACCTAGTTAACCTTAGGAGCCAAACAGCGTCTTACTGGCACCAGTGAGCGCCCAGATCTTGGGGTGTCCCCCTCTTACAGGCCCGAGTGGCTCATCGGTCGCAGAGTGACCAGCTGTGAGTGGCACCGGGGCTGTCACGGCCCTCAGCTGGTGGGGAGGGAGGGGCACCCGCCGTGGTTTTCCCGAGTGCCCTGGCGCCAGCGGTCTAGGTGTAGACAGGAGTGTCCGAGAGGCCGGGGGCGGGGATCTTGTCTTGGAGATAGGGTGGAACTCAGTGAGGGGCCCCAGTCCTTGGTTGGCATGGGAACCCTCACTGGGCACCGTTTCCCATATACAGTCTTGCCCTCTGCCTGTCCTACTTCCAGCCCCTGCCCCCTGAGCCAGGTTCAGGAAGCTCCCAGGAAGTACCCCCACCTTTCCTGACCTCTCTGAGTCAAAGTAAAATCATAGAAATGGGAAAAGGGAAAGCAAGTGGGGAAGACTGAGGAGGAGTCAGGCAGGGAGGAGAGGAAAGTGGGGCCCTGCCCTTGTTCCTGTCAGACCTTCCCTGCGGGGCTCCATCCTCAGCACTGGGTTGTGGCCTCTGGCTGGTATCCACAGGGTTGGGGTTCAGCCTGAACACCCTGGACATGGGAAAAGTGGGGACAGCCAGCCAAGGACCAGTGAGGGGAGGGTCATGGAAGGTCTGCCAGGTGTCCAGTTCTCCAGGGCTCTGAAATATTCATCTCACTGGTGAGCTTTGGTTTCAAAGCTGGTGCCTCTGCTTGGCCAGTAGTGACAGGGGCACCAGGCACTTCCTAGGATGACTCTGTCTGGGGCAAAGGGGGAGCCCTACTTCCTTCTTGCCTGACAGTTCTCCCTGACCCTCTGGTCATAAAGACCCAGTCTCAGTTTTAGCTCAGAAGAATGTGGTGGGATCACTACGGCAAGGCCCTGACTTCCTGTCTTCTTATGCCATGACCTCAGGGGCTTGCTTGTAAAAATGGGCATTTCAAGAGAGTAATGAGGGGTTATGTAGTAAGCGCTGGGAGAATCTTACGTCTTATGTTGTAACCTGGACTCAGCTTAACCCTGGCAAGGTGGCCCCAGGAAGAATCCAGCCACCTAAGTACTCTCAACCCCAAACTTCTCACCCAGGACCACTCACTAAGAGCAGAAACTCCAGCCAGAAAGTCACAGCGAAGGGACACAATGACAGTGCACCTGTGGAGCACCAAACTGGGAGGACCAGAGGGTATGAGCTCACAGGAGTCTCTGGAAAGAAGTTCTGCAAACAGTATGGCAAACTATGGCCATGGGCCTTTTGCACAGTTCTCTTGTGAGTGCTGTGGGAAGGCCAGTCCTAATAGAATCTTTTAACTCTAAGATTCTGGGATTCTAGGCCAAAAGCTGGGTCTTTCTTGTTTTTTTGTTTTGTTTTTGAGACAGGGTCTCGCTTTGTAGTTCAGGCTAGCTCCGAGCTCACTATGTAGCTCAGGATAGCCTCAAACTCAGCAATCCTCCTGCCTCAGCCTCCCAAGTGATGGGATTAGAGGTGTGAGCCACCTGCCCGTGGTATGTGATATGTGGTACTGACTGCTGGTGGGAGTGAGTCACTATGCCCAGTATTGTTTTATGTGGTTACTGGGGATTGAACCAGGGACCTGGCACCTGCTAGGTTGGCGCCAGAACCACTGAGCTAAATCTCCAGGTCTGTTTTGTTTTGTTTTTGACACAGTCTTGATTGTAGTTTAGGGTGGCCCTGAGCTCACTATGTAGCCTAGGCTATCCTCGAACTCACAGCAATCCTCCTGCCTCTACCTCCCTAGTGCTGGGATTACAGGCGTAAGCCACCGCACCTGGCTAAATAGATTATTTATTTATTTATTTTGGATTTATGTGGGGTTTTTTTGAGACAGGACTTGCTGTTTAGATCAGGCTGGCTTTGAACTCACTCTGCAGCCCAGGGTGGACTCACACTTGTGAGCCTCCTGCCTCACCATCCCAGGTGATGATTAAAGGCATGGGTGCTGGGCATGGTGGCTCATGCCTGTAACCCCAGCACTTGGGAGGCAGAGGCAGGAGCCTGGTTACATAGTGAGTTGAGGGTCAGCCTGAACCACAAAGCAAGTTAGTTTTTAGTCTCAAAAACTAAAAAAAAAAAAAAAGGCAAAAAAAGACTAAAGCCATGTACTACCACACCTGGCAAGGGTCTATTCTGAAGCACAAATGATATCTAGATTTCTACTGGGCACAGTGGGTGTTACTGAGATGAAACTTAGTACACTGGTCAGGGAGGATGATGACAGTGAGTTCTCTGTATGTATAATAATCTGTACTTTTCCCATGACTCGGGGGTGATACTGGGAGATGCCAGTTTCCTGGTTCTGGGTTGGCTGGAGATTTCCTCCATGCCATGGCTGGCGGGGTCCCATTGTGGAGGTTACAGCAGCAGCTGTGTGGAAGTGGGGGTGAGAGGACCCTCCAGAGGATCCTGGTTCACAGCTGATTCTCTGGGAGGGCACATGCCAGGTTCTGTGGCTGCTCTGAGGGGCAGACTGGCTAAAAATACAGGGTTTTAAGAGTCGGTTAGGATTGAGTCTGACTGTAAAACAGGTGGCATAGATCAGCTGCAGGCTACGAAAACGTGTGAAGGAAGAAGTTTGTATGAATGCCACGTTCAACTACCTGGAACAGGGCAAGATCTTTCAGGGGCTTAGCATACCTTTGGGCCTTTTGAATTTCCAAACTAGAGCTAGAACTGTTCCTATTTCCACACTGGGACAGAAGGGCTACCAGGAAATGCCTGGCCAGGTGATTCTGTGCTCTCTCCAGTTCCTGTAAATGAGTCTGCGCTGCTCTCCTGTGTGTGGGCTGACCTGGAAAAGGAGGCCAGGGAGGCCATCTGCCTAGATTCCCACAGCTACCTCCTGAGCCCAGGCCTCTTAATTCCAGCCTCAGGGGCTCCCTCTCACCAATTTTATGGTACTAAGGATTGTAGTTCAGGCTGGCCTTCAACCTGTGGTTGTCTGCCTGTCTCAGCCTCCGAGTGCTCGGATTACAGACATGCGCCACCACGCCCAAGCTTTACTTTTATTTTTGAGGCAGGATCTTGCTGAGTCATTCAGTTCCCCAGGTGGGGCTAAAATCTGTGACCTGCCTCAGCTTCCCAGGGTGCTGGGATTACAGGCATATGCCACCATACCTGGCACTGACTACTTTCTTTCCTGGTGTGTCTGCAGGCTCTGGGGAGAATGAGCACCCAGAAAGAGCTGGCTGGGGGATCCAAAGGAATTATGGGAGCAGTTTGGGAGGGGAGTAGTTATGGCCAGCCTGATACCCAGGACATTTCACGTGCCTCTGGTTCTGTAGGTGTCCACGCCTCCGGTGCCTGTGTAGACTCCTTATGGATGTGTCATTCTGCCCCAAGCCTTCTTCCTGTTAGTCTTTTTATTCGGAGTCAAGAACAGGCAGAGTTGTAGTGGACTCTGATCTTTAGGTTTGGGATATTTACCTTAGAGATGTAAAAACTGAGAGATGAAGTGGCCTATTCCGACTCTAAAGTCAGTACCAAAATCAGGACAGGCATTAGCTTCCTGTCTCCTAACTCTGGGTTCAGGTAGCACATGATTTTTCACCAGGAAAGGGTTTGGCTGTAACAGTTGCTTGGGTCCTCTCTGCCAGCTGTGATCCTTACTACCTTACTCCTGGCCCAGGCACTGGCGGGGTGCTGCTGAGGCCTCTCTCCAGCCAGGTGGAAAGGAGCAGGGTTTGCACTTCGGTCAGGCCTCAGCTCTGGGTTCAAACTCATCTCTGCTGTTGTGGGGCCTGAGATCTGTTTTTCTCTGAATTTCTGTTTCTTATTGGCAGAGTGGGATCTCTGGTGAGAATCACGGGCGCTTTGGCTGCTACTGCCTTTAGTTGCTAAGTATCAGTGCTATTTATTACTGGAAGTAATTGTTTCCACCTGCCCACCGGCAGGTTTCCATCCAAGTTGTTAAACATCTGCCCTCAACCTGGAAGCTGAAAGGAGGAGTGGAGAGTTGAAACCCAAAGGAAGTGAGGAGAGGGAGAGGCTCTGTTTCAGAGGTGGCCTCAGTTGTTAATAGCTTCCTCTTTGTCTCAACTCCCTGACTCCTGATGTGGCTGGTCTCTGAGATTACAGTCCTGACAGTTCTGGCCCCAGGGACAAGGTCCTGGGTCCTTCCGTGTTTCCCCGGAGATGGCAGCCAGCCCTGTCTCGGTGGATCCCAAGAGAGGCTGGGAGGGGTGACTGCATTGAGGGAGAGAAACAGTGGTTTGTAAGGTGCGACTGGAGATCTTGAAAGAACTGGAGGATGGGTGGCTAGTCTGGCTCCTCCTCAGGGGTGTGTGTTTGCCTCCCTCACAGTTCTTAGATGGTGGGCGGGGCTGGGAAGAGAAGTTCCAAAGGCATGACCAAGAGGGCCTGTGTGGGCTGGGACCGGAACTTCAAGACTGTGGGACTTCCTGGTTTGTCAAATGACTAAGTGACGGCCACTCTAGCTCCAGTGTTTTAGACTCCCCTGACTTCATCTCTTAACCCCAGAGGCTGAGCCAGCGGAAGGGTATTGTGGTTGATTCTAGGCCCAGGCGTCCAGAAACAGACTGCTAACTTGCCCAGACACGGGGCATCTCAGTCCTCTGCCTGGTGTGTACTGGGTGGAAGCCCCTCACTGGAGGCCTTGATGCTGGCCTGTTGGGGGGGCTTCCTGAGATGCACACTCTGAGCTAGTCTTTCCATTCTGCTCTGGGTACCCGTTCCTGGCAGGGAGGTGGGCAGGCTGCCTGGATCAGTCAGCTGCTCCTTTCTGCCAGTCTTGCTGTAACCTAGTAGCTCAGCCTCCTCGGCAAATTCCAGAGTCTTAACCCTTCACGTACCTAAGGAGAGTCAGACCGCTGGGTCATCCCACAGGCAAAGAGCACCCTGCAGGGGAGATACTTCCCTAGCTCAGACTGTGAAAACCTTGGTCACCAGCAAGTCCTGCTCTTCAGGCCCAGAGTCCACTTTCCGGCTGACACAGCTGAGTCAGGGAGAAGCTCCCGCTTCTTCCTGTGGCGGGTGGGGCCCCGAGAGAGCGGAGCGCACTGAGATGTGCAACTGCCAGGACAGCATGGCCTGCGTGTGCTGACTGCAGGCAGTGTGGGGTGCATAATGTGCTAAGGACTCGAGCTGCCTGCAGCACGGCGGGTGAATAGACTCCCCATTGCTGGTGTTTGTTCAAGAACATTTCAGGCTTCTGAAGGAACTGAGCCCTCCAACAGCTACCTGTGGGATGCACGGGACCCGCCTTAGGCTCACTCCTGTGTGCCCCCCACCCCGCAAATGCTGGCCGCACAGGTCATCTCTATGTGATGTGATGTGGCAGGGCCCGTGCAGGCCGGGCAGGAGGTGGGCCAGGTGAATTCTGCCCCAGGGCTCTGCCCCAGACAGGCAGGATCGCCTCTTAGGGCCACAGCCACTGCTTGCACAGCACCTGTCACAGCGGCTGCTGGTCCACAAGATGAGGGTGAGGGTGGGCCTGCCTCCTGCCTCCCGCCTCGAGAACTGAGTGAGTGTCCCCCCAGCTCTGATCTTTTGAGTCTCTGTTCCAGGGTCACCCAAGCTTCAGGCTGCTGCCACTGTGGAGGGGTGGCTGCTTGGGTGTCCGTGTCCTGTGTAAACTTCCTGTCATGAGAAGCTCTAAGGCAGGAAGCCATGGGAGGAGGGAAGAGCAGTTTGGATAGGGGCTGTTGACTTGAGGGGCTCTGGAGTCAGTGTTGGGCCCAAGTCATGACCAAGTGTCACTCTAGCAGGGTCGTCTTGGCCACTTCCTTCATCTAAGGGAAGTGTTCAGTTGTAAATGGGATAACAGCTTTCACTCTGTAAGGAGTTCATGAAATAATTAAAATTAGTCAATGCTTGGGGCCGGAGGGTTAGCTCAGTGGTTCCAGTGCCTGCCTCGCAAGTGCAAGGTCCTGAGTTCGATCCCCGGTAACCACATACAATGCTGGGCGTGGAAACTCATGCCCACCAGCAATCAATACCACATACCACAGTGCCGGGCATGGTGGCTCACACCTGTAATCTCAGCACTCGGGAGGCAGAGACAGGAGGAGTGGTTTGCCGAGGCTACAAAGTGAGCTCAGAGCCAGCCTGAACTACAAAGGGAGACCCTGTCTCAAAAAAAAAAAGGTCAATGCTTATCTCTTTATCAGTGGTCAGGCACTCTTAACTTTTTCCTTTTTCTTCTTTTGTCATATTAGAGGTGGAATCCAGGTGATCGTATACATGCTAGACAAGGCTCTACCACTGACCTACATCCTGGCTCTTTAAAAAAAATTTTTTTTTGTTTTGACACATTATTCAGGCTTATGATCTTGTCTCAGCCTTCTAGAGTGCTGAAATTAGAAGCATGTGCCCACTATGTCTGGTTCCCAGTTCTTTTCTTTTGGTACTGGGGATTGAATTTAGGACCTTGAACTTGCCAGGCAGGTGCAGCACCATGGAGCTATATCCCCAGCCTGGTTGTTTTATTTTTTTGTATTATCATCTTCATTACTATATTATTTGCAGTCCTGGAACTTGAACCCAGGATCTCTGCACTGAACTACAGCCTTAGTCTTCTCTTTCCCTTTTGAGACAGTATCTCACTACAAAGTTCAGGGTGTCTCACACAGCAGTCCTCCTGCCTCAGAGCTGGGATCACAAGTATGTACCACCACACCCACCTTTTTTTTATAAAAATGGGAGGCTTGGGCTGGAGGGTTAGCTCAGTGGTTCCGGCACTTGCCTGGCAAGTGCAAGGTCCTGAGATCAAGCCCTGGTAACCACATACAATGCTGGGCGTGGAGACTCATGCCCATCGGCAATCAATACCACAATGCTGGGCATGGTGGCTCACGCCTGTAATCCCAGCACTCGGGAGGCAGAGACAGGAGGACTGCTGAGTTTGAGGCTTGCCTGGGCTACATAGTGAGCTCAGAGCCAGCCTGAACTACAAAGCGAGACCCTGTCTCAAAAAAAAAAAAAAAAAAAAAAAGGGAGGCTTGTCCCACTAATTCACTAAGTTGCCCAACCTGGGCTAGAACTTGCCATCCTCCTTGCTCAGAACACTGGGAATTAATAGTTATTTTTTGTGGTAGTAGAGATTGAACCCTATCTTCAAACTGAGCTTTATCCCCAGTCCTGTTTTGTTTTTATTTTGAGATAGGGTTTTGCTAAGTCACTAAGTTGCCAAAGCTGGGCTCAATTTTTTTGATTTTCCTGCCTCAGCCTCCCATAGTGCTGGGACTACAGGTTTGTGCCAACCCATGTGGGTCATCTTTTACTTTTACAACTTTCTAGGGGTTACTATTACCAGGATTTTGGGGTGCTTTGTTTTGTCTGAGGTAAGGTCTTGCAGGTCTGGGCTGGTCTTGAACTTTTGTGTATCTTTGGCTGTGGTCAAACTTACAGCAATTCTGCCTCCCAAAGGCTGGGACTATAGGCCTGTTAGTAGTGTTAAACCCACCTTCCAGCTGAAAACCCTAAAGCATAGCAAGGTGAAGTGCTCAGTGATAGTCACTGGTGGAGACAGGTTGGTCGCTGAGGCTTCTGGCAGCTATACTTGGGCCTGCTGTGTCCAGCAGGCAAGTCTACTGTCTGCATCCTTGGAAACCAGAAGCGTGACAGGGCAGGGCGGTGGAGTGCTGGGCTCTGTGAGTCAGCAGCCCACTGAGCTGAACCAGATCGGGAGGCCCGCCCGAGGTGGAGCTTTCTCTTTGAGTCATGCTTCACTCTGTACCCTATAGCCCCTTGGACGGGAAGGGTTATGTGTCCTGGGTGGACTGGAAGGAAGCGGGGCAGCTAGCTGTCTGCTGGCAGAGGGCAAACCTGTCCAGCCTGGCTCCCAGATCTCATAGTCTGCTGCTAGGGTGGGCAGGAAGCTCAGAGATTGCCTGGCCTGCCCCGCTTCACTTCACTTCAGAGGTGAAGGGTTAGGCATTAGGCAAGGATGACATCATGGCTTGGTGGCTTCTGATCACAGGGCACTCCCAGCCAGTGCGTCATCCTGGGGCCTTTTCAGCCAGTCATGTGTGCCACCCCCCAGCTGGCAGATCAGAGAGTGCCTGGTGATGGACGTCGTGACAAACATGCCTACACAGAGACCCTGCACCTGTCCCGAACTCCTTCTTCCCTACAGGACACTACCTTCTGTGGAGTCAAAGGGTTCTTTGGGAGGGGCAGGTGGGAAGCGAAAGGAGGAGCTTCTTCCTCCTGGAAGTGGGAGTCAGAGGGCCTGATTTTCCTTTCTCTCCTTTAACCTATTAAGGAGATTCAACCTTCTACCCACCCTGGGTGGTTTGCCCCAAACATCTGAAAGCAGTGATAAATGTCAGGCCTTGAGCTCATGCTCTGGTGCCTGGTCCTCCAGCTGTCCTTTCCCCAGCTCTCTGCTGCCCTGCTTTGCCCCTCATCCCTGTGTCAGATGGGGCCTTCTCCTTTCTGACCTCACACATTCCTGCTCAGCTTCTGTCCTTTCCACTCCGGGGACACGGAGGCAGCTTTCCTCAGCTAACCCATTCAGAGACCTGGCCTGCTATTCGATCCAGGCACCTTCCACTCAGAATTATCTCAGTTGTCCTCAGAGAGGAGACATAAGGCAGCCTTTATCCCCACTCTGGCCTGTGCAGGGCACCCTACAAAGAGAAGCTGGGCTCTTCTTCCCCGTGGGGTCGTCAAGTCTGCCCCCCCCATGGGCGGTCCTGACCCTGGAGGGTGTGGCCCTACACAGAGGCCTCTTCCTTCACTCTTCTTGTCCCTGTCACCTCAGAAGGGAACACCAGGCCTGAGAACATTTATTTGGCAAAGGAGACATAAAGGCACAGTGTAACATAAAGGACAGGTACCAGGATCCTGGAGGGCTCCATTCTTTTTTGGACCGGGACCGAAATTGTGACTTTGTGCTTGTAAAGCAGGAACCAGAACCAGTGAGCTAAATCCCCTGTCTGAGGGCTCCATTCTGGTTAATACCACAAACCTAAGTCTGGATTCATGGGAATCACTTCACTGTTCTGTGCATTGACCATTTCATCTGAAATGCGGCATTCAGAACTGGGTAGACCCGGAGGTCCGCTCTCCCTGCAGAGACTCTCAGCTTGCTCTCCTCTCCGCCAACTACTGTCCTGGGGCAAAAATCACTGAGACTCCAGAGACCTGGTTCAAAACGCGTTTCCCCTTCCCAGCTGCTTGGGGATCCTGCACTCGGTCTTCATTTCCTAGAAAGCCAGTGACAGCACAGAGGACAGCTCTGTGAGGGAACCAGAAGGTCTGGCCTCGGGCCTGCCCTGTGCGGCCTTGCAGCTCCTGCCTCTGCCTGCCTCCTTGTAGCTCCGGTGCTGGGCTGCCTGGTTTCCTCCCCAGTCTCAGCCTTGGCTCCGCCCCAGCTCTCTGGCCTGGAGCTTGGGGCAGCTGCCATGGGGGCTGGGTTGACCCCTCCAGAGGGTCCCAGCTGGAACTGTGACTCACCAGGAGGCTGTGCCAGGGCCATCCAGCTTTTTCTTGGTCCTGCTGTCAGGCTACTAACACTGGGAGTGACTCGCTGGCCTGTTCTGTGTCTGTCACACCTTTGATGCTCAGCAGCGACTAATGAATCTTTCCTACTCTTTCTTTCTTTCTTTTTGGTGCTAGGGGTCAAATGCAAGACCTTGCACTTGCGAGGCAGGTGCAGTGCCACTGAACTAAATCCCTCGCCCAAATCTTACCTCTTTCCTACAGCAGGGAAGAAGGCCCTGAATGAAAAGCTGGTGTGAGGGCAGGAGAACGAGGGGGCGTGCCTGCAGCAGCAGGTGACACAGATGAGCTAGAGAGAGACTAACTGGGAGGGAGGGTTTCTGGGCCAGAACAGGGAGATGGCCCACCAGGGGGGCTGGGTGAGCACGGCCAGGCACTCATGACTGCTTTTCTTCTCTTTCAGGTCCCAGCAGCTGGGGTTCCCCCTCAGCCCTTGAGCGGACATGTCCAACCCCACTGCCCCGCCTCCTTATGAGGACTGTAACCCCCTCTACCCTGGCCCTCCGCCCCCTGGAGGGTATGGGCAGCCATCTGTGCTGCCAGGTGGGTACCCTGCCTACCCTGCCTACCCACAGCCTGGCTATGGTCACCCTGCTGGCTACCCACAACCTATGCCACCCATCCATCCGATGCCCATGAACTATGGTGAGTCCTGTGGATGGCGGGTAGGTGGGCAGAGGGAAGCAGCACTTGGGGCCTATGAACATACTTCCTCTCCTGCCCCTTTCTCCTCACCTTCCTCTTGAATCTCTTTTCTTCTCTGATCACCTCTCTACTTGGTCCCTTAGCTCCTGTCACCCCCATTCCTAACCACTTGCTAGCCCTTTATTCAGCAAGGGATGGCGTCCACAGGACATGCACCAGAACTTGCACACTAGGTAAAGGTGCTGGGTGAAGTAACAGGTGGTAGCAGTTACCTAAGGGGCCCTCTCTGTTTCCCAGCAAGGGTCTGTCACCCACCCAGGTGCCATGCATTCTTTAGGAACTGCCTCTGCACCCTATGTAGGGATTTTTATTTTTTATTATTTTTTGTGTGTGTGTGGTACAGAGGATTGAACTCGGGCCCTTGTGCATACAAGGTTGGTGCAGTACCACTTGAGCTAAATCCCCAGCCCTTTTTTTTTGAGACAGGGTCTTGTTTTGCAGTTCAGGCTGGCTTATGTAGCCCAGGCAAGCCTCAAACTCAGCAATCCTCCTACCTCTGCCTCCTGAGTGCTGGGATTACAGGTGTAAGCCACCACGCCGGCCCTAGGTAGGTTTTTTTAAAAAAATAATGTCCTCGGGGCTGACAAAAACCTCATCCTTGAGGTAAAGCCTGATTTTTGCAAACACCCTAAAGTCATCTGGAACCACCTTTGGTAAACATTCATAATGGGTCAGAAATAGAATTAGCATGCAGTGAGCCTCTTCCTGGAAGGATTTACCGGTTTTCAATCTTTTGGGGCTGGGGATGTAGAGCTTCACATACTCCTAGCAAGCACTCCTCTGAGCTCCCAAGCCTCTCCTGCGTGGCCTAGGCAGCATTCCCAGAATGTCTGGAGGTTGCGTGGTCCCTGGAGTCCTGGGCGTGCGGATCTTTATACACAGAAGTCCAACATGCCCTTGGTGACCTGTTCTCCTGAGGTCTACTCTTGTCTTGGGTGAGGCCTGAGCAGTCCTGCCCTTCTTCTTGCCGGCCTTCTATCCTGAGGCCGCTGCTCTGCCAGCCAGCCCCACTCCTGTCTGTTTCCTCCCTGACTTAGACACCACCTCTCCACCCGAAGGCATGGGCTGGGCAGACAGCCCTCAAAAAATACATGCTGATGGAGTGGCTGTCAGGCAGGTCCCCTCATGCCATGGCAGCTTGGGTCACTGTGAGGGTACATGGAGGACCCTGGCTTGGGGAGCAGTTCTTGTGTTACAGTACTTGTTTTCTGGCTAGACCTTTGGTTTTAAAATTAATTAGGATTGAACCCAAGGCTGTATGCCTACCACTGAGCAAAAACCCAGCCCTTTCTAATTTTTAAGACAGAGCTTGCTAAGTTGCCCAGGCTGGACTTGAACTTGCAATGCTTTTGCTTCAGCCTCCTGAGGAACTGGGATTACAGGGATGGGCCACTGTTCAGCCTGAGCCTTTGTTTGGGGTAGTGTTGGGAAAGCTCTGGCATGGAGGCCACATGCTCCAGGTCCTCACTTGGCTCTTCTGTACCTAGGTCCAGGCCAGGGCTATGGCGCGGAGGAGAGAGCAGCAAGTGACAGCTTTGGGCCTGGAGACTGGGATGACCGGAAAGTGCGCCATACATTCATCCGAAAGGTAAGGTCAGGACTGGGAGCCTGGGGCTGTTGGACCTGGGCTCTCGGGCTCTGGGAATGGGAACAGCTAGGCTGAGTCAGCTTCAGGCACAGGCCTGCACCCCTTTTCCTCTGACCCTGTTTTGGGAGGGCAAATCTCCGGGGCTCTGCCCAAGTAAGTCTTCTGCCTTTCCAGTGCATTGTTGTTCTCCTGTTAGACTGCAGGCAGCTGGGAGCTGAAACGGTCATCTGTGCTCCCAGCCCATTGTCCCCCACTTTCCACCTGCTCAGGTCCCTTCTCAGGCCAGACAGATGCACAACATGTCACTTTCAACTGCTGCAAGGGTGCAGCCTGCTAGTGCGGGGGCAGTAAACTTGAGGCAGATGCTCGATAGGAGGGAGATGCCAAGGAGCAGATTGGCGGGACAGAGGAAGACGTGCAGACAGCATGCAAGCCAGGCTGCCAAATAAAAAGCACACCCCTTCTTCCACCAGAAGGCCAGGCAGAGGAAAGGGTCCGTGGTGCCCTGGGCTCCTGGTCCTCGGGTGGCTGCTGCTTCTGGGCAGAGGCCAGCACGTGGGTGGTGACCTCCCTGGCCATCTGTGTTCCAGGTATATAGCATCATCTCTGTCCAGCTGCTCGTCACAGTGGCCATCATCGCTATCTTCACCTTCGTGTGAGTCTTGGCCTGGGCCACTGGCGGGGCTGGCCCATGCATCGGGGCAGAGCAGACTTGTATGACCCTTTTCTCACCCTCCCTACTCCACAGGGAACCAGTCGGTGAATTCGTGAGGAGAAACTCAGCTGTGTACTATGTGTCCTAGTGAGTGTGGGGCCGCCTCTGCCCAGGCGAGGGGGAAAGGTGGTGCTGGCAGTTTGGGGTTCTACGTGACCAGCTGTGCTGGGGGGGGTGGATAAAAATGCTTTTCAATTTTAGTATATGTGCTGCTGAAGTGAGCACTAAAAATGCTTTTCAAATGGGGTCTTCCCAGGGGCCAGTGCCAGGTGAGGGACTGTGGCTTTCTGTGCCTAGGGGTGGTGATGGCGCTCATTATCTCTTTTCGGGCCTTAACTCCTGTGGGGCTGAGCTGCTCGGTGCCCCTGGGTGGGGGTGCTTCTTACTGAGCGGCTTGCCCGGCCTGCCAGATGGCTGTCTGGGCCTCCCCAGATCTGCTGAGTGCTGGGCTGGGCTGGGGCCGGGGCTGGGGCTGGGGCTGGGGCTGGGGCTGAGGCTGAGGCTGAGGGCAGCTGTGGGCCTGTAAACTACATCCCATTTCTTTCTCCCCAGTGTTTTTTTCATTGTCACCTACATGACCCTTATCTGCTGCCAGGGACCCAGGTGAGTCCCAGAGACAGACAGTGAGGAGGGTGTGGGACGGAACAGGGGCTAAATACATTGGTAAGAAAAGGGATATTTTTGTATTTGTTAAATGGAAACTGACAAGAAATACTAGTGGTCAGCTGAGGCAGGACGACTGTATGTTTGAGACCAGCCTGGGCTATAAAGATAGTTCAAGGTTATCCTGGACTATACGCAAGAACCTATTTTAAAAATAAGAGGCAGGTGTGAAGATGGACACCTCTAATCCCAGTTCTTGGGAATCTTAGGTGGATCACTGTGAGTTCAATCCTGAACCACACAGCAAGACTCAAAACAAAAACAGCAACACAAATATATTGGGGGCAGTGACAATGAGAGTGATGACAGTGGCTGCTGTCAGGGCAGGTACAAAGCACAGCGTGCAGGATCTATCCAGTTAGCATTTTTTTTGAGACAGAGTCTCCCTTTGTGGTTCAGGCTAGCCCTGGACTCACTGTGTGGCCCAGGCAAGCCTCCCAGCAATCCTCCTGCCTCTGCCTCCTGAGTGCTGGGATTACAGGTGTGAGCCACCACACCTGGCGCTTTGGCATGTGGTACCTGGGATCAAACTCAGGACCTCAGGCTTGCCAGGCAGACACGGGAACGAACCACTGAGCTAAATCCCTGGCCCCCAGCTAGCATTCTTACAGCAATCATGCAGGACATGTAGCATTTAAACCATGTAACAGGAATGAAAAAAAGGGGAGGGGGGGGTGTGAGGAGGGAAAAAACAAAACAAAACAAGGACACAGGGAAGAAAAACAAAATAGGAAGAACTCAAGACTCAAAGGCCCTGGATGCCTTTCTCCTAGCGACACAGGTACTCAGTGTAAGAACTGCCAACAAGCCCTGCTCTTGGCCCCACAGCACAGGTCTGGCCCACTCCCCACCATCCCTGCGAAAGCACCTGGGCAGGTTCTGTGTGCCCTGTCAGCACCCCCCACACCCAGGCTAGGCCAGTCCTGCAGAGACTGGGGCCAGGCACCTCCTCCAGCCAAAGAGGCCTCTCCCACGTGCGGCCCCCAGACCCTAACCAGGGCTTCTCTTTGCTCAGACGCCGGTTCCCATGGAACATCATTCTGCTGACCATCTTTGTAAGTGTGGAGGGGCAGTGGGTGGGTTGTCCTAGGGGAGAGCTGGGGACACCATGGTGAAAAAATGTCCCTTGTTGTCTCCTCACTTCACCCTGATTGCCTGCCTTTTTCCAACTCAGTCACATTTGTTTCCAGTTGTGGGAGGCCACTGTGGCTGCTGCCCAAGAGTCAGTTGCTCTTTTCTTCCTTCCCTCTCCATTCCCTTTTTTTCTCTCTCTTTTTTGTGGTGCTGAGAATTGAATGTAGGGATGGACATGTGCTACGCAAGTGCCCTACCACTGGGCCATACTCCAGCCCCTGGTGTTCTTGAGTGTTTTCTTCATTTCTGTTCTGCCCTAGACTTTGGCCCTGGGCTTCATGACAGGCACCATTTCTAGGTACGTTTAAGGACAAATCATCATATTCTTGCCAAGTGTTATTGTGGGGTTGTGGGTGTCCTGGGCTGGCAGTAATCCAAAGAGGTGGATTGGTGGGGGGGATTCTTCTGGTGGGAGTGGGTTTGAAGTTGTTTTTATGTGGCACATGCCTCTGGTCTCTCTTAATTCCTTCCTCCTCCCAGTATGCATGAAACCAAAGCCGTCATAATTGCAATGATTATTACTGCTGTGGTGTCCATTTCCGTCACCATCTTCTGCTTCCAGACCAAGGTAAGAGTGGAGGCCCTTCCCTAGTCACCTTTCCTCGCTGGTCCTTTGGGTTTGGCACATGAGCAGGCCTGAGAGGCCCAGACTCCGAGAGACAGGAATTTTCCTTAGAGACCCAGACCCTTTCTGCTCATATCTGCACCTATGATCTGCTTATTTGTCCTTGGCTTGTTGTGGCCACTCCCTGCCCACAATCTCAAGGCTTCCTGGCACAGGGGCATGACCAGTGTGGCTGGCTGCTGGCTGTGACAGTCACTTGACAAATATCCCTTCTCCCTTCCTGGTAGGTGGATTTCACCTCATGTGCAGGCTTGTTCTGTGTCCTTGGAATTGTGTTGATGGTGACTGGAATTGTCACTAGCATTGTGCTGCTGTGCTTCAAATACGTGAGTGTCCCATGATGGGCTGGGCTGGGGAAGCCAGTGCTCACTGCAGAATTCCTGTGGAGCAGGGCTTTCTGGGCCCAGAGCCTCTGACCTCTGGAGTCTTCCCATTGGCTAGCAAAGAAACTGACATAGAAGTGGCATCTTTTTGGGTTAGGGTATAACAAACGGCCCTGGGAGCATGACACCTGGACAATGTCACTGAGTCCCTATGGGAAGTAGGGGATTAGGACTAACAGTTAAGACCAGGTTCTGAGAGAGGATCCTGGTTGGAGACAATGGGCCTGGGTAGAAAGGACATTTGGGGTTGCTGGAATTGATTCTGTCTTTGATTCCAGCAACTGAGGGAGAACATGGGCTCCCAGGCCAGGGAAGGCAGTGCTGTTCGGAGAAAGATGAAAACAGAGATCAACTGCTCACCAGACCACAGGCCAGCCCCACCCTTCCAAAACAGGGACCTGAGGAGTGTCAGCCAGGCTGGCCCCAGGTTGCTGCTCCCCAGGACAGCTGCGGTGCTTCTCTTGCCGCTGTTCTTCAGTCTGTCCCTTCTAGGATGGGCAGCCGGAGCCCAGAATCTGCCTGTCTGGGTGTTCTCTACAAAGCATCCCCTTTGACCGAGGGAAAGTCCCTGGTGCCCTTCAGCCAGTACATGCTGGGTCTGCCATCCAGAGCTGTCACTTGACTGCCACCTTTTTTTCCCAGAAGTCCAGTGGACACCTCTGTACCTTGACTAGCTCTAGAGATTGGTTTGACAAAAAGATGCCGTGACTGGTGCTACATGCCCCTGCAGGATGGCTTCTCCTTTCTCTGCCAAGGATATCACTGTTCTTAATTCCTCCAGGCTCTAGAAAGGCGTGACAGGACCCCAGAGAGCTGACTTCCTAGTTCTGCCTATTCTGATGCCTGGTTGGCTGGGTCTTAAGAGCCTGTCCCAGATGTGGGCTACTCAGATTTCTAATGCCATCTTCTGTCCCCCTCTCTTCCAGATTTACTGGCTTCACATGCTCTATGCTGCTATCGGAGCCATTTGTTTCACCCTGGTAAGTCCCTACCTGGTTCTAGGAAGGGAAGCTGAGGGGTGGAGATTGAATATAGGTAGCCTGGGACTTGAGAAAAGGCCATAGCTGTCTTTTCTGTCCCTGTCAGCAATTTCCTGGGCATTCTGTCTCTTGTTCACACTGCCGGCTGTATCAGCTTTGGTGATGTCTGTGGGTAGAGGCCATGGGTTACGTTCTTTATTCCTAAGTCCCCTATGCACACTGCACAGTACATGGGCTCCCAGGATACCTCTGGGGCCGCTGAGCTCTTGGGTGCTTATTTTTGGCTTCCTTGTCCTGTAGTTTCTGGCTTACGATACGCAGCTGGTCCTGGGGAACCGGAAGCACACCATCAGCCCTGAGGACTACATCACGGGTGCCCTACAGATCTACACAGACATTGTCTACATCTTCACCTTTGTGTTGCAGCTCGTAGGGGATCGCAACTGAGGAGTACCCCGTTCCTCCCACCCTGGGCTCTAGAAGGCCAGGCCCAACATCCTTTTTCTTCCCCTCAAGTAATATGCCCAGTTTCCTTTAGTCATGAGGACAGAGGGGCTCTCATGGTTGTGTGGGAACCTGTCGGACCCGAGGAGAAGAGAACTCTTAGCTTTGGTGGGGCTGACAGGAAATAGCCAGAAGATATATCTTTTCCCGTCTGTTCACGATGTGGTACCAGTCTTGGGATGTGGTGTGTGAAATAAGCCTGGCCATTAGCTGAAAGGGAATACGAATAGCAGAAGGGCTTCAGTGTGAAGTACTTCCTTTCCCACCTTGCAACAAGCTTCTAGGCTTGAACCCAGCCGACAGAGCCAGACAGCTTGTCCCCAGGACAAGAAAGAGAGGACTCGGAGGTCATTATCCTATATTCCTTGGGCTTGGCATCTGTTAGCCAGGAAGATAGACGAGGTCTCCCCATTACAACCCCAATTGTTTCACTAACGTGTGTGGTGTTTATCTGGGTACAGGTGGCGGGGGAGGGAGAACAAGCACATGTAGTGTAGGAGCCAGCCCCGCACAGCGTCTGCCCTGGGCTTCCTGCTGCCTTAGCTGGTACATAGGCCATTGGAGCCACCAGGGCTGTTCTCCAGAGCTGCCTGGGGCCTCCTAGGGGCTTCTGATTGATGGTCAGAAGCTCTTGCTTTCTCTGCTTAGCTGCTCAGAACAGGAAGTGACAGCTGATGGTTGGGAAATAAGGTGTTCTGTAAGCTCATGGGTATAGTAGGAAAGAGCAATGTTGAGGACACGGGGGCTGGGGCAACGGAAATGCCATAGTGTCCCCCACTGATCTGAGAAATACTCAAATCCAAGAGAACTTGTGTCCCTTACTCTGTCAGCCCAAGAAGGGCCCTGTGCCAAGGGCTACACTGTCGGAGTCTGGTCTGAACTCAAGGCAAGGGGGTTTTCAACTCCAGCCTCCTCTCCCAGCTGTCTGTTCCTTCTTTGTAACACAAGTGCCTCAAGCTGGAGTTGGGGAGGGGTCAGGGTCAGTATTGAATGGGGGTGGAAAATACCCCAGCCCAAGGTGTAATTATGACTTCTCTATTGAGTACTTGATCCTAAATATATCACACAAAAGGGCACAATTAGTAATGTAATAAAGTTTTATGTTTAGCAGTTACAACTGTGTGGCTCTGGTTTTCTCTCCTGGAAGGTGTTGGCTCTGGGGATATATGGCTGGCTGTGCCCAAAGCATCCACTTCTGTCCTGTGCACTCTGGCTTGCTCCTCACAGCTCTCTTTCTTCTTTTTTGCCCTATGGGGACACCCCTCCCACCCCCGGGCCTCCTGAATGCTAGATCCTCAGCCCTTCTCTCACACCCGTTCTCAGGTGACCTAATGTACTTGATGGCAGCATTTCTTGATGACGGATGCAACAAGCCTGTGAAGGCTGATCGTTGTCTGGGAAAAGGGAAGCTGGAGCCTGCAATCCTAGCTGTAGAGGTGACCTCTCAGGAGCCATAGTGCTTGACAGCTTTTGTGCTGTGGAGGCTCTATCACAGCTCAGAAGAGCTAGTCACTCTCTTCCCTATAAAGCTGTATAGTTGGGCCAAGAGTAGCTGGTGTCTTCCAGAGACCCTGTCTCACGGATGTAGCTCAATGGGAAGGCTCTGGGTGTGATCCCTATTCAGGGAGAGGAGAGGGAAGCTATATGTGTATGCACAATTTTGCCAGGGGAGGGAGGCATAGGCCAGAATATCAAAAATCACAAGTACAATCATTTATGAGTGAGGAAACTGAACCCGAGAGGCTGGGTCACTTGGACTCCATTCCAAGTGTTTTTGCCTTCACATACTGAGTGCTGCCTTTGGTTTTGTTATTTGTTTCAAGGCTGACTGGCACTCCACCCTCCTAGCCAGCAGCTATGAGGGCTTGGTCCCTGGTCCGGCCTAGGCTTGCTGAACTTAGTCTGCAGTTGCCCTACCATCCAGTGAGAACACTGCTCTTTTGTGAGGGAGCTGTAATGAGTAACTGCCCCCACCCATTGCTCTTCCCCTCCCCAGGGACTCAAACTCAGATTTGTTTCCTTTCCGCTCAATAACTTTATTTGTTTATGGCTGGCTCCTCCGTGTGGGAGGGGCAGGAACTGGCAGCAGCCTGGGTTTTGGAGGCCCTCTGGTGGTTCTCAGAGGCAAGGACCAGAATGGGCCAAACTGGAGGACTTCAGTCAAAATATGGTCTAAAGGACACGGTATCATTCCTCAGGCCTGTGACCCAGACCCAACTTTTGTGGATGGGCTATTCTGGGAGGAGTGCCTGAACCTCTGGCTCTCATACTCGCCCGTGTTGGACACCCGCATGTTCTGCCGAGCCTTCATCTGCTTCAAACGGTTCTTGTCCACTTCCCGCTTGGTGAGGATGAAGAGGAGGATACCACAGGGGAAGCCGAAGGCCCTAAGGGTGGGAGATGCGCATGGGGTTTGGGCAGGGGCTGAGCTAGAGCCAGAGGAGCTGGGGGAAATCATTCTAGCTTTGTCAATTGTGCAAATGTTGGGACAACGCTTGTCTACTAGTCCTCCATGGTGGTTGCTGGAGGGACCTGTGCAAATCAGATCCTGCTCTTGTTCTGCTTAAAGACCCCTTACAGCTCTCCATCCCTTCTTGGCTAAGTTCAAACTCCTAGGCATGGCACAAAAGGCCCAGTGTGGCTTGTGTGTGATTCTCTAGGCGCACCAGCCTCTTTCCTTCTCTGAGTTTGGGCCAGGGTCCATCTACCTAAAATGCTCTGGATCCCCTCCTAGACTCTTCTCTGTCCTCTCTTTCTTACTCTCTCTCTGTTGTTTCTGTGAGGGTTGCACCCTGAGTTTTCTGTATGTTGATCATATACTTCACTACTAACCTATACCCCAACCTCTTTCATGCTCTTTTTTTGAGATAAGGCCATACTGTGTAGCTCAGGCTGGCCTTGAACTCATGATCCTCTTGCCTCAGCCTCTGGAGTGCTGGGATTATGGGTATGCACCACTGTGTCTCGATTTTTCCTCTCCTTAATCTGAATAACTGTGAGTAGGGATAGCTTTGGTGTGGCAGAAAGCACAATCAAAGGCCCACTGTGAATTCTACCTTTGAACCTCACTTCCTTTCTCGGTGAAATAAGGGTATAGTATTTGTATTTGTCTCAAAGTCTAAAACATTACTGTGCATAGTAAATACTGTCTCTTTTTCCTTTAATATTGATCAATAACATGTATTAAGGCTAGAACCAGAGCCAAATAACAGCGTACAGAACAATTTCTAGCCTCTACACAACTAATATAACTTCACATGAATTGACTAATTTAGTGGGCCCTGAGCCTCACCCAAAACTGCCAAAAGGGAAAATGAGGCCAGGGACTCAAATCTGAATCAGATCAGATCAGGTCACCCAATAGAAAACCCAGGCTCCCCAGTTCCACATATTTTCTGACCACCCCTTCCCCACTTCTCTGAGATTTCATTCCTTGAATCCAACAATACCGTACCCACAATTTTGGATTGGGCTCAACACGTGAAAGAGAAGTTTAAGGGTCTTGCCCACCCCTGGGTGTATCCCTCTTGGTGGGAAAAAGGATAGTTAAAACTCACCAGGCTAGTCCCACAGCTTTCATGGGATTCCGCCCCCTCTTTCTAGGGATGTACTCCAGCTCAGGGGACAGGGACTCAGGTTCCTCCTTGCTTTCTGGGGAGCTGTGGCTCTGCAGTGCTCTGGTCCTGTTTTGAGAAGCCTTGTTCGCTGCAGCTCCTGAGAGGATCCCTATGGATGGAGGTAAGGCAGGTCAGTAAGGGGGATGACAAAGTCAGCAGGAGGTGAGTAATGGCAGGGGAGGAGCAGCTGGGATCTAAGGAAGGGGAGTTGCTGCAGTTTGGAGTAACAAGTGCGAGGGAGAATCCATAGGGAAACGGGAAAATTGCCATCGAAGTGGCAGCTTTGGAAGTCACTTCCACGTCATTGCGGGCTCATCACCATGGCTCCAGGACAGCGAGCTTCACAGTTATTCTTCATTTCAAATGACAGGATGGGAAGGACTGCAGAGGGACTCACAAGACGTATGAAGGAAATCCGGGAAAGGTTTTTAAACTGCAGAACGTTGGCATGGAAAGGGAGCTTAAAGGTAGTTTGCTACATGCTCTCTTGTTACAGAAGAGGAAACTGAAGCACTGAACGACAAACTGTTTCACCCAAGGTCAAACTGCTAATTATCCAGGGCCAGAACCCAAGCCTCCAGCAGACAAGGGCTCTTCTCTCTGCACTGCGGTGAGTGTGAAACATCTGGAGCGCGGGAGTCTAAAGAATGTCTCGGGGCTCCCACTTGCAATAGGACCCCAGAAGTGTCGTGTACGCCGAAGGCAGAAGAATGGAATGGGTGACCTCTAGGGAGCATCTTTCACCCCCAGACTCTAAGATTCTGAAAAAGAGGTGTGGGCAGAAACTGGCAGCACTGCCTTCCTGGTATAACTGGGCAAATGTAATAGCTGAGAGATCTCCTGTAGTTTTGCCCTCCCCGGGGTCCCTCTCCTTACCCCGGAGGACTCGGGCATTTCTCGCCCCCCGGCCCTTCAGCGCCGTAGCAGCTACCACCGCCGCCATGTTCAGATCCCGCCCCCCTTCAGCGCGCTCCCCGCCGGGAATTGTAGTTTGCGTAAGGGGCCTCCCCCGCTCCTTCCGTCCTGCCTACAGACTAGAAACTACATCTCCCAGAAGCCCAAAGGAGCGGGCCCAGGAGAACTACTCTTCCCAGGAGACCCTGAAGACGCGCACGCTCGCTTGTTTCCCTCTTGTTGGGGGTGGAGTCAGGCCGGGAGCAGTTTGGGCTCTCCCCGCCACGACCCGGCCCCTTTTCCAAATTCCTCCCTGTGATTGGTTATACGTCAGACAACTCTCATCGCTATTGGTCCCGTGGCCGTCGCTCTTACTGCCGAGGAGTTGCCTACGGCTACTTCCTCCCGGGAGGAGGGGCTCGAGTTCCGCGTCGTCGCGCAGAGCTGACTCTGGGAGGCGTTTGGGCCCAGAGAAGTGGATCGGCCGCTTGCGCCGCATGGAGTCCGAATCGGACAGCGGCGCCGCCGCTGACACCCCCCCGCTAGAGACCCTAAGCTTTCATGGTGATGAAGAGATTATTGAAGTGGTAGAACTGGATCCCAGCCCGCCAGACCCTGGTGAGAACTGCCGCTTCTCAGGCCATGGGACAGGAGGGGCTCTCCCCTGGCCTCTGACCTCTGTATCTCCCCTTGCTCACTACACCCCGCTGGTCATGCCTGCTGACGTCCCTCTCCCTGCCCCCGACCCACCCCCACGTTATTTCTCAGGCCCGGCGGGGTGGGGGTTCCCTGACGCCTCCCTTGGCCCTTCCCCTCACACACCCCCTTCCCATCATGCCCTCGGCCCTCCCTTCTCGCACGGTTGCTGGCCAACACCAGGTCTTAAGACCTAGCCTCCCATCTTCCGCCTGTGCACCCCCCAGCCTCCTGCCGTTCGTGCTACCGTTACACATCGTCGGTCTGATCCCACCTCAGCCTCTGGCCACATGACCCACCACAGCCTTGGTCTCTTTAGGCTTCTCCCCATCCCTCTTAAGACTCCCGAGTCTCATCTTTTAACACTTTTCCCAAAGCAGATGATCTGGCCCAGGAGATGGAAGATGTGGACTTCGAGGAAGAGGAAGAAGAGGAAGAAGGCAATGAGGAGGGCTGGGTTCTGGAACCCCAGGAAGGGGTCGTCGGCAGCATGGAGGGTCCTGATGACAGCGAGGTCACCTTTGCATTGCATTCAGGTAGGCCTCTGAGGTGAACACTTTAACTCTGGCCCGGTGGGCATTTTGCTGCTCGCAGAGTATCATGAGAAACAGGAAAGATGCTGACCTTGTCTCATGAGAGCTCACAGGCAGGGAGTGTGTGGTTGCATAGTTCTGGAGTCTGTTGAGACTTGAATTCAAATCCCATCTCTGCTGCTTACCCCTTAATACCTTTATAAATCACTGTGGTTCTTGGTTTTCTTTTAAAAAATTCTCTTTGCTGAAAGTTAAAGTCCACTGAAGCGAAATTAGGAGTAATTTATAGTTTTTTTTTAATGTATTTTTTGACACTGGCATGCTTCTAAAGAAAAGGCTGAGGCAGGAGGATTGAAAGTTTGAGTCTAGTCTGACCAACTTAGCCAGACCCCATCTCAAAAAAAAATTTAAAAACGGGCTGGAGACGTAGCTCAGTGTGAAGGGCCTGGGTTCAGTCTGCAAAAACCAAAAAAGATACATAAATACTTTCGAGTATATTTTATGTAATCTCACCAGAAGCTCTGAGTAAGAAGCCAGTAACACACCCTCTCCCTATCTGTGGTCCCTAGGCTGGTGGGATCTCAAACTGTTGACTGTAAGCCCTGCACAAGTCACCATCCTTTGTCTGGAGTGAGGGGAGGGAACAGTAAGGAATCTGCCCTAGAGAAAGACTTGGAGCTCCGCAGGGTTAGGGAATTATTTATTTAACAACCTCCTGCTTGAAACTTAGAATTTGGACGTGTCCTTCTCTTTCTGGAGGGGAACCCTGTCTCCTCACCCTTGGAATACCTTCTCTCTTGGGACAGCATCTGTGTTTTGTGTGAGCCTGGACCCCAAGACCAACACCCTGGCTGTGACGGGGGGTGAAGATGACAAAGCCTTTGTATGGAGGCTCAGTGATGGGGAGCTCCTTTTCGAGTGTGCAGGTGAGGGCCCTGGTGCTGGGGCCTGAGTGGGAGGTATCATATAGCTTTGGAGATCCTAGGGGGTGGCTTGCACTGGTTGAACATCTTCTTGACAGACCTTTCCTGATTACTGTATAGTGCCAGCTCTGCCATGGCCCCTAAAGCACAAAGAGTAATAAATAGCCTGATTAGGCACAGGGGTAGGCACATGGTCCAAGCGAGCCTAGGAGAGGCCCGAGAAGCAGTGGCACTGATATAGGTATGAGTGGACGGAGGGGTGTGAGGATTCGGACACAGGTGTGGAGGGAACAGAATGGGTGAGGCATAGAGGCTGGGCTTGCTTGAGTGGGGAGCTAGCAGGTTCTCTTTTGGTGAGATTTGGACTCTTTTTGATCACCTGTTCTGCTAGGGCTCACCTGCTTTTTTTTTCCTAGCTGGACATTCTAGGGGGCTAGGTACCTGGGTCATGTGTACAGCACTAGGTCACCCTATTATTTTCTTCTCTGTCCACTTTTCTTTGCAGGCCATAAAGACTCTGTGACTTGTGCCGGTTTCAGCCATGATTCCACTTTGGTGGCCACAGGGGACATGAGTGGTCTCTTGAAAGTGTGGCAGGTAGATACCAAGGAGGAGGTCTGGTCGTTTGAAGCAGGAGACCTAGAGGTGAGATCCTCAAGCGTGGGATTCGATTCTGTGGGCCCTCGGGTAGGGATGAGAATGTCAGGTACGCCGAGGTACAGCAGCAGTGTGTGCACCTGCCACCTGGAAACTTCCTGCCGACCGCAGAGATGGGCAAACCTGTGAAGGGGTTAAGGGGAGGCTCTCAGGTGGGAGGTGTGATGGGCCTCCTTGGTGACCCTTTCTCTTTGCCCAGTGGATGGAGTGGCACCCTCGGGCACCTGTCCTACTGGCAGGCACAGCTGATGGCAACACCTGGATGTGGAAGGTCCCAAATGGTGACTGCAAGACTTTCCAGGGCCCCAACTGCCCAGCCACCTGTGGTCATGTCCTCCCTGATGGTGAGAGCAGCTGTTGAATGTCCCTTCCTGGGTGCGGAGGTGGACCCAGGGTCATACACCTCCCTATGATCCCTCCTGGGCCCCAGCCGACGAACTCAGGTCGGCCTTAGGGCTCAAAGCCAGAAATTCTGGCTTGGGTTTCACCCATAGCTCCTGGGGCAGCGTCTGTACCCTCACTCTTCTCTTCCCCTTTCTTGGTGTCTAATGTGGCCTCTGTCTTCACTGCTAACCTCTGGCCCTTTAGGAAAGAGAGCTGTAGTAGGCTATGAAGATGGTACCATCAGGATTTGGGACCTGAAGCAGGGAAGCCCCATCCATGTACTAAAAGGTACCAGAGGCAGGAATTTGTGGGTGACGTCTGTGAGCGAGCGGTAGGGCTCATTGCTTGACATTTTCCTCTGCTCCTTTCCAGGGACTGAGGGTCACCAGGGGCCTCTGACCTGTGTTGCTACCAACCAGGATGGCAGCCTGATCCTTACTGGCTCTGTGGACTGCCAGGCCAAGCTGGTCAGTGCCACCACTGGCAAGGTGAGTGGACCCAGAGTCTGCTGCCCTTTCTTCTTTATTCTTGCTGACTTTCTTTCTGCTGGGGCACTGAGAGTCGAGGCTCATCTGACCTTCTCCTCTTGCTCACAGGTGGTGGGAGTTTTTAGACCAGAGACCGTGGCCTCCCAGCCCAACCTGGGGGAAGGGGAAGAGAGTGAGTCCAACTCGGTGGAGTCCTTGGGCTTCTGCAGTGTGTGAGTGTGAGCCAGGGCCTGAGAGAATGGGTAGAGGGAGGCTTGTGGGAGACCCTGGGCTGGGGTCCCTGGAAGGAGGCAGGGCACGTGTGTCCAGGTCTCACGCTTGGTCCCGGTGCTCCCCACTGTTCAGGATGCCTCTGGCGGCTGTTGGCTACCTGGACGGAACTCTGGCCATCTATGACCTGTCCACGCAGACTCTCAGGCACCAGTGTCAGCACCAGGTAGGAGCCAAGCTCAGGGCCGTAGAGAAGCCCAAGCCTCTGAACCATCTGCCCAGACCTGCTCAGTCCTTCATGGCGACTGTTGCTCCATCCCTTCCTGAGAGCTGGGAGCAGCGCTCTCCTCTCCCACCTCTGACCTCTGCCCTGCTCTGTCATCTGGGCAGTCGGGCATTGTGCAGCTGCTGTGGGAGGCTGGCACCGCCGTGGTTTACACCTGCAGCCTGGACGGCATCGTGCGCCTCTGGGATGCTCGGACTGGCCGCCTGCTCACAGACTACCGGGGCCATACTGCTGAGATCCTGGACTTTGCCCTCAGCAAGTAAGTGCAGTGGGCAGGCTGGGCTCTTTTGTATTTGGACAGTGGACTGGCTTGGGGGTGTGGGGACTTGGGAGGGGGAGCGGGGCTCCTCAGGCAGGTCAAAACCCAAGGCCTGGCTTTAGTCTGCGAGGCGAGTGTGCTGGGGAGCCTGGGGGTGCACAGCCCGGAGTCGTCACTTCTGACCCTGCCCCGTCCCAGGGGTTGACATGTTCTCCTGGGTCTCAGGTGGGAGGCAGAGACTTCTGACCTCCTCAGCTCGTTGCAGCTGTGCCGTGGGTCTCCTCCTCCTGTGATGCTCTCATTGGCTGCGCAGATGCATCCACAGCACTTGGGCCTGGAGGTGCTGGAGGAGCCCGCCTTAGAGCCTGTGGACAGTGGGCTTGGGTTTGGGCCCCAGGTTCCTCATGCCCTTTAACACTGCTTTTTGTCCACAGAGATGCTTCTCTGGTGGTGACCACCTCAGGCGACCACAAAGCAAAAGTATTTTGTGTCCAGAGACCTGACCGTTAATGGCTGCAGCCTCTGGCTTGCTGTCTGGTGTTGAGGGCGATGAAGGGAGGACCCTTGTCCCCCTCCAGCTGAGGCGCAGGGTTCTGAGGAAAGAGGAGGGGAGGGGACTTGATGACTTTCTCAACCCTTCAGCCGACTGGGCCCTCTCTGTCCTTTTTTCCTCTCTTAGACCCACCCTTGGGCCCTCCCTTCCCTTCGCCCAGCCCCGGGGCCCTGTGAGGGAGGGTGACTCTTTCTCTTCACTTGCTGGTGTGAGCCATGGGGTAAATATTTGTATGTGGGGAGTAGGTCTTTGAGGTTCCCGTTCTTTCCCTTCCCAAGTCTCTGGGGATGGAAAGGAGGAAGAGATACTAGTTACAGATTTTAAAAATGTAAATAAAATATACTTCCCAGAGACAGTGTCTGTGTGGATTTTGTAGCGACTGGCCATGAAATGGCACAGGCTGTGTGGGGATGAGGGCCCCTGAGGTGCTGGGGGTCAAGGTTTGCAAGCCTCAGCTGGGTGCTTGCTGGGAGGTGGGGTTGCCCTCGCTCCAGGTCTGTCTTCAGGTTCTCTCAGGGGCTCTTCCAACTACTCCTCTCTGAACTATGGATAGAGATAAATTTTAAAGAGCCAGAGAAGTTTTATTCCACGGTGTGGGGTCCAGTGGGTACAGACTGGTCCAGAGAGGCGGCTGCGACGGACTGTGCTTCTAGGAATGGCAGTAGCTCTTCCCCTAGTTCAAGTCCAGGCCCACACTGCTTCGGCTGCCGGTGTGGTAGGCCGTGCGGGGGCTGGGACTGTCCCCTGAGGACCTTCCCTGAAGCACCCGTAGCCACCTTTGGGCCGCAGCCCTCCAGGGTGCTGTATAGCGCTGGTCGCCCAGACCCATGGCCACGGGCACAGCCGCTGCACTGGCACTGCCCAGGGAGATGAAGGACAGCAGGGTGTCAGCCCCCAGGGGCGGGCGCCTCTCATAGGCCTGGACTGACAGGAGTAAGGTGGCCACGTAGGGCCCCCAGCACAGCCCGAAGAGCAGTGTGGCCCCGGCCTGGGCCCTGGCTTGCCTCCAGGTGAGGGTCCGGGCCAAGGCGGATGGAGCGTCACGGCACACCGCGCGCTCGAGCCGGCGGATGTCCTGCAGCCGGCGGTGGGCAGTGACCAGCACTCGGACAGACAGCAGGGCGGCAGCTCCCACAGCAGGCAGCAGGAGCCCATAGACTTCGAGGTAGAGGTAGGGGGCCGGGAAGACCGCCTGGGAGCTGCAGTTGGCACCAGGGCTCCAATGGTTCCAGCCCAGAGCAGGCAGGGTGGCAAAGAGGAGGGGGGCTGCCCAGGTGAGCAGCAGGGCCAGCCGAGTGCTCCCTCGGGGCCGGAGTGGCCACAGCACTGCCATGTAGCGCTCCCCATGCACTAGCAGCAGGTTGGCCAGCAGAGAGAGGAAGGTGAAGTTGGGAGTCAGGTAAAGGAGAAGACAGGACCAGTAGCCCCGGCGGCTCCGGCTCCACAACCCTGGCAGCATGGGCAGTGCCAGCCCTGTGAGTAGCCCGGATAGCAGCAGGCTCAGGAAGAAGCAGCCAGCAGGTGGGCTGCGCAGGTGGCAGTCCCAGGCGATGCCCAGGGCCAGGAGCAGGTTGGCAGCAACAATGAGACTTGCCAGGGCCAGGGAGAGCCCCAGGACCCATGAGGGGACGGAGCCAGGCACCTCCCCAGTGCTGTTGGGTGTCATCGTGGGCCTTGGGATGAGATAGGCCTGGAGCGGCAGCCGGCATGCCTGGAGGGCGAAAGGGTGGCCAGAGTTAGGGGAGGAGGCCGCGCATTAGTCAGAGGTTCCCCTCTACATGCTGGGGCCCCACCTGTTTGCTGACACACTGATTCAGTCAGTTGCCAATTAAAAGTTCCTATTTTTGGTTTCCTTTAAACGTGGATGCCCCGTAGGGTACCGAGCAGTGACTGCCTTGGGACAGTTCTCCACAGTGCTCAGAGGCAGTCTCCTGCTCCTGTCCTCAGGGCGCCCTGGCAGCTGAGCTTATATGCCTGTTTAGATGGAAAGGCAGACCCTCCCAAGCCATTCTGTCCTTCCTGGCCCTCCATGGAGGCCTTTGAATGAGGACAGGGTTTGCCTGGTGTCTCATGGTCTCCCAGCCAGCTTCTATGAGAGGCGCCTGTGGGCCAAGCCTGGGCCACAAGTGGGGTGCCCTTCCTGTGTACCTCACCCACCCCCACCGTGCCCCGGTATCCGCCACAGCCTGTTACAGCTCAATGAGCACTCTCCGGGTAGGACTTCCAGCCCATAAACTTGACTCGTCCATTCTATACTAGCAACAGGCCCTTCCTGGGAGCAGGAGGGAAGGGGCGGTGGTGGGGTGCTCGGCAAGGAAGGTGGGGATGCCAGAACCAGACAGGATCCCCTGGTCTCCAGGAGCTGGGGCAGGGTCTGCCCTGTCTTTCCGCTCTGTACCAGGCCTCCCTCTGCTTGGCCCGTGCTCAGTCCAGGGCCATATGCACAGGTGAGGGGACAGTGCTGGTCTTGGGAGAGCCTGCCTCCGTCAGCAGGGGAGGAGCTGCAGCTGCTAGATCACAGTCCAAAAGGAAGGGGCTCCCACTCCTCTCCCCTGGGCGGGGTCAGAGGATCAGCCACATGGCCACGCTGAGCATAGAGACGTGCTCGCCTTCCCTCCCAGCTTCCTGCCGACCCTAAGGCTGCTCACTGTGCCCCTTTCCTTCCCCTTCAGCCAGATCTCTCTTCACATTCCGCCCTGCCCTTGGCCTGTGACATCTTTCTGCAAGGTCCCCCAGTTTCTGTTCCCCTTTCTCTCTGTATCATCAACCTTATTAAACCCTTGAGACTTGGTCTGTTACCCCAAACTTGGCCTGAGATGGACTCCCAGGCCTCCCCTAGAGTGAGCCCCTGCCTCCCTCAGCAACAAGAAAGAAAAGCTCAGCCCTGGGGCCGGAGGGTTAGCTCAGTGGTTCCGGCACCTGCCTCGCAAGTGCAAGGTCCTGAGTTCGATCCCCGGTGACCACATACAATGCTGGGCGTGGAGACTCACGCCCACCAGCAGTCAATACCACATACCACAGTGCCGGGCATGGTGGTTCACGCCTGCAATCCCAGAACTAGGGAGGCAGAGACAGGAGGATTGCTGAGTTCGGGGCGGCTTGCCTGGGCTACATAGTGAGCTCAGAGCCAGCCTGAACTACAAAGCGAGACCCTGTCTCAAAAAAAAAAGCTCAGCCCCCCGGTGGGGTGTCCTAGTGGGGTGTGGGCTGTATCACCCATACACCCTGGAGGGCCTGCGGGCCTGGTGGTGGGGGCCAGTGCAGTGGCCTCTTCAGAACCTGGGATGGAGAGGAGCCAGGGGGAGTGGAGCAACTCACATGGCTGTGGACAGGTGTCCCTCGTCAGCGTGGCCTGAGCTTTCCTGAGTGTCAGGGCCGCAGGCACCAGCTCTGCAGGGCTTCAGACCATATCTGGTGCCCTGGTCAGTGAGTTCCTCCACAGGACAGCGGGCCCCAGGCCCGCCTGACCCGCTCTACCGCAGCCTGGGTTCTGGGAAGGAGGGAAGGACAAAGCAGCTGACGGAGGCGGGCTTAGCCTTGGCCCCGCCTCTGGGGTGGGTGGGACCTGGGACATCTTGAGTGGCAGCCACTGAGAGGCAAATCCTCCTGCCCCCCACGGCCTCCTCCCTGTCCTGTGCCACTGACCCCTCCTCAGCCATCAGCCACACAGTCCCGCCTAGGTAGTGGTTTCCTTACCTGGTGGCCTCTGCAGCGAGGAGCGCTCTCCACTGAAGCCACTGCCCAGCTGATCTGGGAAGCGCGTTCCAGTTAATGAATAATAATGATTGACTCTGCCTCTCCACTTCCTGCTGCAGCAAATACATTTCCACTTTATGAGCCTTTTAAACCCAGAGTAGCCAGGACCAGGACCGCACAGCCAGCTTGGAGTTCCCCCCAGAGTACCAAAGGGTAGCGAGTCCTCGTAGGAGATGGTGGCAGGGGCCGGGTATCTGGGGCTTGAGGATCCTCACTGTTCTCCTCCATCTCCTGATGGGCATTTCAGCTGGTAAAGCCAGCCTCGCCTTCCAGATCAGGTCATCTGGCATTTTTCTCACTTACTTTCCAAGTCCAGTTCTGGGCTATGTATCCGGTACAAGAGGCTCTGATGATGTGACCTTAAGCAAACTGCTGCTCTGGGCCTGTTTTCCCACCCTTAAATGCGAGCAGGAGACACACCCTCTTGGGAATGCTGTGGGGACTATGGGGGAGGGCCACAAGCGCACTCCTCCTTCCCAGTGCTTGACACTCAACTCGGCATCTCAACAAGTGACTCCTTCCCTCTCTGCTCTGTGATGGTTCCAAGGAATGAGCAAGTGAGGGAATGAGAAGAGCTACCATCTCATTATTTTTTTTAGCTGTATGAAGTGGGAATTTTTCTTTTTCTCGTACTGGGGATTGAACTCAGGACCTTGGGCTTGCCAGGCAGGATTGCTGCCGCTGAGCCACATTCCTGGCCCTTGAACTTGGAGATCTCTAAAATTTGTTTGCCTTATAGTTTCTTCCCCTCCGAGCGGGGCTCATAATTGTACTCACTTTTTGAGTACCTGAGATACACAATGGATCGGCACCGGCACACAGGCGCCCCGAGTCAGCTGTTGTTACAGTAACTAAACACCACGAGGATTTCTGTCCTCTGTACATGTTTCCTCTTTGCAAGAATTCTGCTAAGAAAGGTGCAAAGGGAGCCTATGAAAGGCGAGGGGATGACACTTCAGCGCCACAGGGAAACAGAGGAAACTAGCTACAGTGAGAGGGAGTGTCAAGTTCCAGGAACAGAGGCCAAGAGGTGTGATGCCCGGGTTTCCACTGTGTCAAGAATGACTTGGGGTGAGGGGAACAGCACGCCGGCCTCACTCAGGCACGCCGGCCTCACTCAAGGCTGCAATGGAAAGCAGCAGGTTGGGAGCACAGCAAGAGAGCTAGCGGTGGGCCGAAAAACCACTGTCCCACCAAAGAGCAGAGACCGAAGGGAAGACTGTGCTCCTAGGAAGCCCCAGGCCCCAAGTGAGTAGCTCCATCAGCACTGCATGGTCCTGAAGAGGTGGTCTTGGGTTGTGAAAGAGGGAGAGGGGAGTAGCCAGCCTCAGACAGACCCATGCTGTCTAGCCTGGCTGGGCGGAAATCAGGCTCAGTCAGGTGTGGTGATGCATGTGTAATCACAGATACTCAAGAGGCTGAGGCAGGAAGATTAAAGTTCAAGGCCTGTCTGGGCAACCTGGCAACACCCTGGCTCAAAAACCAAGAGGGGCTGGGGGTGCCTGGAGCTCAGTGGTAGAGGCCTGGGTTCAGGCATAAGTACTGCCAAAAAAAGAAAAAAAAAAAAAAGAAAGAGGCTCTGGGAAAGTTCAGTTTGGGGTCTGGAGAGAAGTGGGTGCAGGACTGCTCAGATACTAGAATGCCAAGAATAAATAAACAGACCGCCTGTTCCCAGCCCTGGCCTCTTTCCCAAGGGATGGAGGATGTCTGCGTTTCCTTACCCCTGCTCTGTCTAAACACTGTGCGTGGCACTGGCATGACATGTGAAGGCGGAGGACTCAGGCAGGCTGGAGCCAGGGAGCCTGGGTTCTATCCCTGTTCAGCCCTCTCCTCTCCGCATCTCCAGTGAGGCCTCGGCTGACTCATCCCTAGCCTTTGCCCCTTCAGAAGGCTCTAGCACGTTCCCAGACACCATGTGGCTGGCTGTATCCTGGACCTGTTCTCCTTCATAATGTAGAGCATGTGTTGCAGTGACCACTCCAGACCCTGGCCCTTTGTCAAGTGCCATTCTTGTGGATATCTGAGCTTCCCCACTGGCCTACAAGGTCTGGAACTAGGTGGGTGTGCATGCCTGTGTGTGTGGGAGTCCTGAAGGCAGTTGCTCACTCTTGAGCTGTGGAAGCAGTGACCTGGGGCTTCCTGGACCCTAGGTGGCCTCCCTGGTTGCACTCTCCACCCGCGGGCAAAAGCAGATGGACCTTTCAGATTTACGACCCAGAGATTAGCCAGGAACCTGGCTTTAGGTAACCTCCCGTCAGATGTGGGCAGAAGACATCTCATTTTTATTAGGTCCAAAAGGCCGGACTGGACCAAGAGCGGCAGTTCAGTGACAGATGTCCCACACTGGGACTGGATGACTGGGTCAGACCCTGACTCCAGGAACCACAGGAACTGCTTGAACTAAAATATGCCATAGAGATGGCCTGGCTAGTACACACGGGAGCAGCGGTTGTTGGGTCAAGGGTACAATGAGGATGGGTCCTTGATGGAAGGCAACAGAATGGCAACTGCCACATTATCAGCTTCCACAAGAAGCCTGATGTGACAGCCAGGCTGTTTCCTGATTTTGCTCCCTCTTCCACTTCCTGTTACACTTGTGTCTTTTCCTTCCCTGCCCTATTCCTCCCCTCTGCAGTCAGGACCATTCAAGCTGGGAATGTACAGCTATCTTGGGGAAGGGTTGGAAAATCCCAAGACAGAATGAGGCTTACTTTATGGTGGATGTTGCTCCCTGATAATTTCCCCACTTCCTGAGCCACTTTAGTGTCTAAGGGAACTAAGATTTATTTAATGGCACTAGAAATTTCAGTGATAGCAGTGGAGGGTATAGCTCAGTGGTAAAGCACTTCCATTATAGATGCCTAAGATATGAACGGTATTTACTAAAGGTGAGGCTATTTGGGGTTCAGATTATGATATTTTCTGTCGCAGAAGCTGAAGTAAACAGAAGTCTGCCCAAAACCTTGCTGTATAGTTCACGGCTCCTACATGAAAACATCTAACCTCCCAGTCATGGGCCTCCAGACAAGTGATTCACTTAGCAGACTGAACCACTTTTAGGCGGTGTGCCAGGCCATCAGAGATGTCCCTCCTCGCACAGTCCCAGGGGACTTCACTTTCGCTAACAAGTAAGGGTCTTGAGACAAGGTCCATATGAAGGACAAGTGTGTCCTGCAAACAGCTGAGAAGAAAGGAAGTGGGTATAGTGGAGATACCTATGATCCCTCACTTGGAGGTTAAGGCAGGAGGTCACTGAGACCAGCCTGGGCTACATGCTGAATTAAGATGAGCTTAAACTATGTGTGCAAGATCGTCTCAAAAAAGGAGCAAAGGATGAGCCTCAGAAAGGGTTTCCATCAGCATGGGCTGGTTTTATGTATGACACGATCTCACTATGTAGTTCAAACTAGCCTCAAACTCATGGCCATCTCCTTGCTTCGGCCTTCAGAGTGCTGGGATTACTGACTTCTGATTGACAGGGGAGCACAGTATATTCCAAATCACCAGGGGTAGTACTCTGAGTTATATGAACGGAAAAACTGTTACCAAAATTTTTCTTGAGATTCCTTTAAATAACTTGTGGAGTCCAGAAGACATGCCACTGTCTTTCAGCTACCTGCCTGACTGTGGTACAGAAAGAGGCAGCTGACCAGCCCCATCCTGGTGTGTTGGTGTAATTAAGGCACACCCCACGTCATGCTGATGCAGCTCATGCTACTGCACTGTTTCAGGGCTGAGGACTGAACCCAGGCTTCGTGCAAACTTTACCACATGGCTTCATCCCGGCTCTGTACTACTTCATTTAAAAAACTGCTCATGACAAAGCTACATGGGGAAAAAATGCATAAAAATACACAAAACAGACACATTATGCAAAACTGGCCAAGTGTGAACAAGGTTGACAGTCCATACCAATGTCACCTTCCTGGTTGTGAGCCTATAAACCATTACACGTGTCACCACTAGGGATATTAGATGAAGTGTACAAGAGAATTTCAGGTCTGACAACAACATACAAATCTGCAGTATTCTCAAAATAAAAAACTTAGGAAATAAAAATCACCTTTCTCAAAGTAGGGGTAAATAAAAAAGGGAAAGTAGTTAGGCAGAAACTATTAGGCCAGCCCTCAGACCATCTCAGATGCCCCAAATTCTCCAGGTGATTCCTAAGTAAGTTCTCAAAATCAATACCATTTCAGGGATTGTTTCCTACTAGGAGACTGTGTACTCTGCTGTGTAATTTGCCTGCTATTTGTGAGGCAGGCACCTCCCAGGGCAGCTTTGCAGGTCAGTCTTATCAGAGCTGTATGTGGAAAGGAACTGCGGCCAGTCAGCCTGCATTAGATCCAAACCTGAACACCCCAAAATTGTGGAGATCCACACACACCATGGAACGTGCTTTGGGAAATGCTATACTGAGGAGCAATCCCTGAAACTCAGAAAATACTGTGATCTGCCCATCCTTACATGGGAGTTTCTTAAGCACTCAGACCAGCCAGGCTGTCTCACAGACTAAGCCTGTCAGGACACTAAGCCTGGGTTCAGTCCTCAGCCCCAAAACAGCATAGTAGCATGAGCTGTGTCTGCGTGACGTGGGGTCTGCCTTAGTTACACCAACACACCAGGATGGGGCTGGTCAGCTGCCTCTTTCTGTACCACAATCAGGCAAGTAGCTGAGAGACAGTGGCATGTCTTCTGGACTCCACAAGTTAGGAGACACATCCACATTCCGGGCTCACAGGTGAGCAGTTCTCTCCTCTAGGGGAGCCAGGACCCACACTACAAGGTCTTCAGCTCAGGTCTTTGGGCTCCAGGCAGTGCAGGCCAGCCTTTCTTCTTTCTTCCTATCCTTTGGACTCTGTTCAGAAACCCAGCAAATTCTCATTTAAGATAGAAAGAGTTTCTTTATTAATGATCCCAACCGTATTTCTTTAGATTACAGGAGTTTTGAACTCAAATACTTAGAAGAAAACAAGTTAAGATTGCATTACCCTGCAACTCATTACCAGTAACATATTGCAAAGCGAAAACAGCTTGGAGAAGAGGGTGGGAGGGGAGTGAGGGAAGGAAAATAAAAGGGATTAAGTTGATCAAGTGGAATTCCTTTTTTTTTTTTTTTTAAATCCTTGGGAACTATGAAGTCCTTGCAAGCACAGCTCGTATCTGCAGATTATTTTCCAAACGTTTGTGTACAAAATGGAACCCAAATGGAGAATCCTTTAGGACCTGGAGAGGTGCAACATGAAGGGCCACGATTATCCAGCAGCAAGCGGTCCCGCCTTCAGTCGCCAGCTTCTTCCTCTGTTCCCAAGAGTTAGCGGGATGAAAACGTCTTCCCCCTTTAAGAAAAGCAGAGGCGAAGAGTGAAGGCTGGTTCCTGGCAGTCTGTTCCTTGTACCCCACACTCCCTCCCAAGAGACACCAGGTAAGAAGAGCACAGCGAGCTTCCTCAGGCAGAGATAAGGAAAGTGCGGGTGTGGCCAAGACCCCCTGCTCTCACCACCTTCCTTCCCACTGAACCCTCTCGGTTATATGCTAAGCCCACAAGGACAGGAACGTACCAAGCAGTATCTAGACAGCTGTTCAGTATCTAGACAGCTCAGATGGACTTGAATTTCAACTGGGCTCAATCTTCTGCCTACCATGACTCAATTAGGCAGTGTAGGTTCTTCCTACTTGGCCGATCCCTTTCAGGGCTCCCATAGAGCAATTTTTTTTAACCTTTCACAGTGGGACAAGAGGTTCAAAGCAATTAAAAAAAAAAACTTCTAGGCTTAAAGGCATTTCTGTTGTTTTATTGTGATTACACCCCAGCTGAGTGCCAAGCTCCTAAGCTGTGGTATCTCGCCCCACCCATCTACCAGAAGGGCAGCTGTTCCCAGAGACAGAGCCTGGAAGCCACCTGAGGAATGTGCCTACACCTGAGACTTGAGGACTGTGAGAAAGCAGAGCAAAAGCAAGGGCTCTGAATCTTTCCTGCCCAGGACATCTTGCCCATCCCCACTGTATTTGTGCCCAGATGAGAGGCAGAGCAGCGAGGGATGCTGATTTGCAGTCAAACCCGCTCTTTGCAGCGGGTTGCTACTGGATTTCACCTGCCCACACTCCTGCTGTGGCTGAGCCACTGAATTCATCCTCAGTAGCACGATCAGGGTTTCCAGGTAAATGAACTCACCAAACAGATCACAGACCAAAAGGTAAAGCTGCTCTGAGACCCAGGATGCACTTGTATTAACAATCTGATCATTTCAAGGTCATTCAAGTCATTTCAAGGACTCATTCTTTTCTCATACAAACTGCCTTCACCTCACTCCTGGCCACCTGCTGGCCAAGGAATGGGTCCTCTCAACAGACAAGCAATGAGGGAGCAAAGGCAGCACAGGGAATTCTGGAACTATTTCAATGTCCAGCTTTTCTGAATGTTTTCTTAGTGTCTCCTGCATCTTTTTTTTGAGATGGGGTCTCACTATGTTGCCCAGGGTGGTGGCCCTAAATCCTCAGTTTAAGCAACCCTTGCTCCTTTACCTGCACAGTAGCTGAGATCACAGCAAAAGCCACCATGCCTGGTTCTCCCACTCTCACAGGATGCCAAGTCAAGCCTTCCTAGCTTTCCCTGAAGTGCTCTCTCTCCTGGTCTCAAAAGTGGCTGCTTGCTGGGCATGGTGGCTCAAACCTGTAATCCCAGCCCTTGAGAAGCAGAGGCAGGAGGATTGCTGAGTTCGAGGCTTGCCTGGGCTACATAGTGAGCTCAGGGTCAGCCTGAACTATAAAGTGAGACCCTGTCTCAAAAAACAACAAAACAACAAAAGTGGCTGCTTGACTTGGGGTCACTACAGAGGTGCCCGGGACCTTGCAGATGCCAGAATGGAGACAAGGGGCTGGGAGGCAGCAAGAACATGTGTATTCCTGAGCACACCCTCACCGGCCCACCTTGTTTGTAGCTTTGCCATTTTAGGACACTAAGAAGCGAAGAAGAAATGGTGCTGCTACATCACTGCATGGCATTTGGACACCTCTCCAAGCAGATCTAGCTAAAGCTGAATCACTATTTTTAGGCTCTGGTTGACAGTGCAGAGCTCATACAGAAAGGTCTCTGCTCAAAATCAAGGGTGTCTTCAACTGTTGTGTGCTAAGAACTGACATTCCTGTGGCCGAAAACCCTCACCCTCGCTGGTCAGCAGCACTGAGGTGGACTGCTCTCATTCTTTCTATGGCAGCAGAACTCTGGGTGAAGAAGAGGCCTCACCTGCCAGGGGAAGGAACCTCAAGCCTCTGCATACCACTCACCAAAGGTTCCCCCAGGAGCAAAAGCGCTGGCTAATGCAGCAGCTGGGAGGGGTGAAGTGTGCCTAGTTTACCCCAAGACTTAATTCACTTGGCACTAAGATGCGGATAAGCACTGGCTGTTTGTTTGTTTGTTTTTTTGAGACAGGGTCTCGCTTTGTAGTTTAGGCTGGCTCTGAGCTCACTAATGTGGCCCAGGCAAGTGTCGAACTCAGCAATCCTCCTGTCTCTGCCTCCCGAGTGCTGGGATGACAGGTGTGAGCCACCACGCCCGGCACTGTGGTATGTGGTGCTGATTGCTGGTGGGCGTGAGTCTCCACGCCCAGCACTGTATGCGGTTTCCGGGGATCGAACTCAAGACTTTGTGCTTGTGAGGCAGGCGCCGGAACCACTGAGCTAAATCTCCGGCCCTGTTTATTTGTTGAGACAGGGTCTCACTTTGTAGTTCAGGCTGGCCCTGAGCTCACTATGTATGTAGCCCAGGCAAGCCTCGAGCTCGGCAGTCCTCCTTCCTCTGCCTGAGTGCTGGGATTACAGGCGTGAGGCACCACGCCCCCAGCATCAACTGCTTTATCTTAAGATTGCCAGTTGTTATGAGGAAGGGAATCAAGATTTGGCACCTGTCCTGAAGCCAAACTGGCTACTCCCTATATCATGTGGGCCCCTCCTGCCCAGAGCCAGGCCGTGTACAGCTCTGCTCATCATTCCCACCATAACAAAGGCAGCTCTCCTCTCCACACCATCTTCCTGCTGAGCAGACCAGAAGGAACAACACTCCAGGTGGATCCAGGCTTCTACACCGCTCCCTCCATGTGTTAAGCAGCTTCCTCTGTTTCTTTAGGAATGCCACAAGGATGGGCCTGACATCCCAAGCAAACCAGAAGAGCAGTTTCTCGGTAAACCGGTCCCCTTGTTTTTTCTTAGCTGCCACTCTCATCACTCACAAAGATGTGGCCTCTGGGCCACTGAGAACTGAGCTTAAGCCAATGCCATCGGCATACTGGCCGCTAGCTCTTGGCCCAGCCCCACTGGCCTTCCATGTGACAGACAGACAGCCTCAGGGCCAGGCCACCAGCCCTATGCTGTTCTTCTCTCTAGACGGAGTAGAGGATGGCAGTTCTGATCTACTTACGTGATTGTTTTCATTTCTTTTTTCTCAGCATCTGGGCGTGCACGGTTCAGCACCTTGAGGAAGTCGGATGTTTTTGCCCGCATACGTGTGTGAATATAGGCCTGGGAGTAAACATAGTAGGTACTGAAACAGAGTAGAGAGACAGCTTTGCTCTCACTGGAGGCCACTGGGACAGTTCAGGAGAACACACCCTGGACAAAGCCAGACCATGCAGGGAAGCAGCGGGTGACTCCAGAGACACACGCGCCTCTTTGCTGCGGGCAGGGTCAGAGGGCTGAGATGGTTTTCTTTTCATCTAGGGTATTGGGGATCAAACCCAGGACCTCATGCAGGCCAGTTCTTTTACCACTGGGCTATGCCTCAGTCTGAAAGACGACTTCTTGAAGCTTAGAAATTACCTCAGGAGTCCTGTCAATAGCAGGAACTGAGATGTGGTGCCCCTTACCTTGGAGCACTTGATGTGGTAGTGCAGGTAGTCCCGGAATGTGTGAATCAGGTTGATGGTGTTGTCTCGGGCACTGGCGTTGGTGTGGCGAGGGAACAGCACTGGGTGGGGGGGTGACACAGAACTAAGGCATCAGATCAGGGTGAAGCACGAACAGTAGCCTACAGTGTGCTTCCCTGTCTCCCCTGCTTCAGTATACCTGCACTTTGCAACAGTGCTGCCTTTGAGACAGGAAGGAATAACCAGTGTGATAGGGTGATACTACGGAGCACAAACAAAGGTGCTCATGACTTAAAAGCAATGACTGAATCTTCATTCCAGGTCAGGCTTCTGTGGCTTCCAAGTTTAAATCTATTCTGTCTGCCACACATCTGCTAGCTCCTGCCCCTGCAGCTCAGTGGACCCAGGGTGACACTAAGGGTGACCCAGGGTGGCTCCAAGAAATAGCTAGCCAGCCTTAAGGAATCAGGCTCAGGGCTGGGGAATTAGCTCAGTGGTTCAGGCACCTGCCTTGCAAGCACAGTGTCCTGAATTTGATCCCTAGCACTAAAAAAAAAGAAAAGAAAAGACAAGAAAAGAAAGAAAGAGAGAAAGAGAGAAAGAGAGAAAGAGAGAAAGAAAGAAAGAAAGAAAGAAAGAAAGAAAGAAAGAAAGAAAGAAAGAAAGAAGGAAGGAAGGAAGGAAGGAAGAAAGAAAGAAAGAAAGAAAGAAAGAAAGAAAGAAAGAAAGAAAGAAAGAAAGAAAGAAAGAAAGAAAGAAAGAAAGAAAGAAAATGAGCTTAGAGCCAGGTGTGGTGATGCATGCCTATAATTCTAGCACTTGGAAGGTTGAGGCAGGACTGCCTTGAGTTCAACACCAACTGGGCTGTATAGTTCAAGATCAGCTTGGATTGCACAGTGAGAGCTTGACTCAAAAAACTTAAAAAACAAAATAAAAACTCCTAAAAAGAGAAACACAAGAAGTCAGAATTAGAAAACAGCTGCCATCTAGGATCCCTGACACCAAAGCATAGAGAAACTAGACTTCAGAGGATACCCCACACTCTTGTTGTGAAAACCAAATACCAGGGCATACAGATCTAAACCTCTTTAATTTCTTCTTTTGGAGACAGGTCTCGCTGCATAGTCCAAGCTGACTTTGAACTCATTATACAGCCTAAGCTGGCCTTGAATCCATGATCTTGCCTTGGCCTCCACGTGTGTACTACTACACTTGGCCCTGAGCCCACTTGACAAACGAGGCAGGAAGAGCTGCTTTTCTTGGGGCTGGGCTCTGGTCACCTGCAGACCCATGTGGCTACCATTCTGTCCCTGGCACAGAGACAGACCCACATCTTTTTTCCTTGGGCTTTTTTGGGTTCTCTCTAGTCTTATGCTTACTCTATTACACTAAAGTTTTCTCCAAGGGTAAGAAATGCCCACAAAGAAAGAGTGAGAAGAAAACAAACATCATGACAGGAGATAAGTACACTTCAAGAACTGTAGTGTATGTAACTGTTAAGTTTACCATGACTGTATACATCACAGGAGAGAAATGTTGACAATTCAACTGACACATCCTGAATTATTATCATTTTTTTTAAAGGCAGGTCTTGCTATGTAGTTCAGGCTGGCCTCAAACTCTCTATGTAGCCCAGGATGGCTTCAAACTCAGTGAACCTCTTGCCTCTTCTTCCCAAGTGCTGGGATTACAGACATGTGCCACTGTACCTGGCAATGTCATGAATTATAAAATACACAACTTTGAAGGCCGGAGGGTTAGCTCAGTGGTTCCAGCGCCTGCCTCGCAAGCGCAAGGTCCTGAGTTCGATCCCCGGTTACCACATATAATGCTGGGCGTGGTGGCTCACGCCTGTAATCCCAGCACTCGGGAGGCAGAGACAGGAGGATTGCTGAGTTCGCAGCGGCTTGCCTGGGCACCATAGTGAGCTCAGGGCCAGCCTGAACTACAAAAGCAAGACCCTGTCTCAAAAAGCAACAAACAAACAAACAAACAAACAAACAAAAACAAAAACACAACTTCAAGGAGAATAACATGGTGGAAAAGGTACAGCTTAGATTTACTAAAACCAGATAAATCAACACATACAATAACGCTAACAGGTGTACCTCCTGTTCAAAGGTAAATTACATAAAACTTCACAAAAGGAGGCATTTCAGAGTTACTAGGCGCAGTGTGTGAATGAGTTGTCAGTGGTAATGATCAGCCAGCTCATAACGTAGGAGGGGAACACTTGAGTTTCTTCAGTGGAAAAGAGTAAATGAATCACGCTCAAGCTTAGAAGCAAACACCAATAAATGTCAAATGACAGAGGACTACATCAAGCTGCTTAGCAATGCTGATGTGGCCATATCCCTAAATTTTGACATGAGAAGCCATCCTTTTTTCCTTGAGATTGAAGAACAGAAAGAGGAAAGAATGATTACTGTGCAAAAATAGCACCTGACCTTCTCTATAATCACAACCTATGACACCCTCCCACAACCACCAGCAGAAGTGAAAGGATCAAGTTGGTATGCCTGCTTTTGCTCACCTCAGATGTTAACCAAGGCCCTGTCCAGGTCTAGGCAATCTGCCACATGGACTCATTAAGGCTGCAGGAGAGGCAACTGTACCCCACTCACCAAAGGTGATGTAGCCAATGTTGTCACCCACAGCGGCATCTGTGTCCTTCAGTTCCAAAGGAGGTTCCCTGTGGCTAAAGAGAACCTGGGGGGCTGTGTGACTGGCTCTGCGTCCTTCTTTGAACTCCTGTGGAGAAAAAGCAAGAGAAGTTGGTGGAAGATGAGAGCCAACTTATGCTATGGGTTTTTCCTACATGGATGACCTATGAGGCCTCCGGACCAGCTGATGGCTAAGAACAAACTATACCAAATCTGAGCCACTATGTGTGCTGGCTGCTATCAGGGCAATTCAGATTCAAAAGAAAGATTAGAGAGTACTTAACTAGCAGTGGGTCCATCTTCCATACCACATACCAGTGGAAGCTCCAAACACATACAGATTTATATGTAAAGATACTAGGAAAACAACAAGGTGAATTTCTTTTTTTTTTTTCGAGACAGGGTCTCACTTCGTTGTTCAGGCTGGCCCTGAGCTCACTATGTAGCCCAGGCAAGCCTCAAACTCAGCAATCCTTCTGCCGCTGCCTCCTGAGTGCTGAGATTACAGGTGTGAGCCACCACGCCTGGCACAAAGCGAATTTCTTTATCATCTTAAGAGCAGGGAGGGGTCTCCAACTATGACTCAACATCTACGAATGTAAGAGAAAGTTGACAATTTGATTTTGCAAAACTAAATTTTCACAATGTAAACAAAACTCTTTAAAACAGTGTGACAAACTAGAAAAATAATGGCAACTCTTACTGATGAAGGGCTGATCTTCCTCAGTATATAAAGAAATTAAGGTCAATGACAATAGAAAAATGAGCAAAGGGTGCAGACGTTCTACAGGAAAAGAAAAACAAATAGTCTTTATTGTAAAGAAAGATGTTTTATTCTCATGGGCAAGAGGCTGCAGTTATCTTAACCTATTAGAACAGCAGAAACTGAAAAGCTGGACAGTCTACCCTGGGAAAGGAGCACTCATCCACCCTCAGTGGAGAGAAAACACTACAATATCCTACCAGGAAGAGTTTGGCAGTATTTAACAAAGTTGCTGATTAAGTGCTCAGGAAATACGGTACACACATAACCACAGATGTTGACAAGATGACCCTCAAAATACTATCTTTACAACCACTTAAGAGGCAGACTCCATCTTGTTTCCCTACATAAAGAAACCTATGGTTTCTACTTGACGCATATCAGTTACTGGTGAGATTTACACTTATGCAAAGAATTCTAGTTCAATACAATCTAATCTTCAGAGGCCCAACTACTGGTCCTCCTGCTTTTCAGGGAATGAGTGCTGAAATGATGGTGCCTACCAGACTATCCAGTGGTTGGCTGGTACATCCACAAAGACGACATGCCAATGCCCAGGAGTAGGACATCTGTGTGAGTGGGGTAATGGAATTCCTTGTCTGCATTTCCCAAAAGGCAGGCAGTACCCCTCAGCCTGCCTGCCAGGTTGCAAAAGCAGACTAGTATCATGAGGAACTTCAAGCTGTTCCCAAGTCACAACTTTTTAAAATCCATTCTTTTTTTTCCTCCCAGAAACTTAAAATTTTAGGCGCAGAACAACTCCAATGATTTATCTTGGGAAGATTCAGCAAAAGTCCAGTTTCCATGGTCATTTCCAACAAATTAGGCTCGACTTCTAAACTTGGAAAGTCACAGGGCAGAATGGTTTTCTGATCCCAATCTTTTCACGTTCCTAGACAGCAGACAGCTTGTATAATACCAGAATGGTCACTCATGAGAAATCCTGGCAGTGTGGCAAGTACAAAAGAGGCTATGTTTTATCTCTTTGGTAATAGCTCTGCCACAGTGATGTTGAGGGAGGAGTTTAAATTTGTATGCAGAAAACCAACCGAACAAATAAACTACTTTCTTCTAAGGAAAAATATCACCTGTAAGCTCTGCAAGATAAGATCCATTTAAAGTATAAAAATAAGCTAAACTGGGATTTAGCTCAAGTGGTACTGAGCCAACCTTGGATATACAAGGGCCTGAGTTTGATCCCCAGTACTGCAAAAAAAAAAAAAAAAAAAAAAACCAACAAAAAAACCCAAACTGGGCCAGAAATTTAGCTCAGTGGTTCCAGGGCCTGCCTTGCAAGTGCTAGGTCCCTGGTTCGATCCCCTGTAACCACATACAACAACACCAGGCGTGGTGACTCATGCCCACCAGCAATCAGAACCACATACCACAATGCTGGGCATGGTGTCTCTCGCCTGTAATCCCAGCAGTGGGGAGGCAGAGGCAGAAGGACTGCAGAGTTTGAGGCTTGCCTGGGCTACATAGTGAGCTCAGGGCCAGCCTGACCTACAAAGTGAGACACTGTCTCCAAAAAAAAAAAAAAAAAAATCCAAACCCAGCAAATCTAAATATATACTCATAAGCTTTTATTAGTTTGGCTGTCTGGATTTAGCCCAACTTTTAAGCTACTACATTTTAATTTCTTTCAATTCTACAATAAAAATACATGAAATGACTGTCTAGAAACTTACCTTTAGAACTCAAGAGCTAACCCAAACACACACACACACACACACACACACACACACACACACAATTTTTTTTTTTTTTTTTTGAGACAGGGTTTCGCTTTGTAGACAGGCTGGCACTGAGCTCACTATGTAGCCCAGGCAAGCTTCGAACTCAGCAATCCTCCTGTCTCTGCCTCCCGAGTGTTGGGATTACAGGCGTGAGCCACCACGCCCAGCACACATATACAATTTTATAAAATTCAGTACTATCAAATTAAGTGTCAATATTCCACTTTTTATGCACAGGAATTCCCAATCTAGTGTTTCTGATTAAATGCTAGAACATAAAACACAAAAGAGAGCAATCATAAAACACATTAGAGAGCAATCAAACAAGATACCATTTCTGAAGACTTCGCTAACCATTCAAAAAGCTATATATCCACATCCTATATTAATAAGCACAGCCATGCTTCAAATC